>WNWK01007507.1:0-93281 GCA_009830355.1 Cherax destructor | reverse complement strand
CACTAACAACAATTATCAACACATCTATTGAAGCTGGGCAACTCCTAAGGTATGGAAAACGGCAAATATAGTCCCCAGTTTTAAGAAAGGAGACAGACACGAGGCACTAAACTACAGACCAGTGTCACTGATGTGTATAGTATGCAAAGTCATGGAGAAGATCAGGAGGAGAGTGGTAGAGTACCTAGAACGGAACAAACTTATAAACAACAACCAGCACGGATTCAGGGAAGAAAAATCTTGTGTCACGAACCTACTAGAGTTTTATAAAAAAGTAACGAAATTTAGACACTAGAGAGAGTAGGGTGGGTTGATTGCATTTTCTTGGACTGCAAGAAGGCCTTCGACACAGTTCCTCACAAGAGATTAGTGCAAAAGCTGGAGGACAAGGCACGCATAACAGGAAGGGCACTGCAATGGATCAGGGAATACCTGACCGGGAGCCAACAAGTCATGGTACGTGGCGAGGTGTCAGAGTGGGCGCCTGTGACGAGAGGGGTTCTACGGGGGTCATTCCTAGGACCGATGCTGTTTTTGGTATATGTGAATGACATGACGGAGGGGGTAGACTCAGAAGTGTCCCTGTTTGCAGATAATGTGAAGTTAATGAGCAGAATTAAATCGGATGAGGATCAGACAGGACTACAAAGAGACCTGGACAGGCTGCAAGCCTGGTCCAGCGACTGGCTCCTTGAATTTAACTCCGCCAAATGCAAAGTCATGAAGATAGGAAAAGGGCAAAGAAGACCAAAGACTGCGAACCTCACTCAAGGAAAAGGATCTTGGGGTGAGTATAATATCGAGCACATCTCCTGAGGCGCACATCAACCAGATAACTGTTGCAGTATATGGGCGCCTGGCAAACCTGAGAATAGCCTTCCGATACATCAGTAAGGAATCGTTCAAGACTGTACATTGTGTACGTCAGGCGTACGTCAGGAGTAAGCAGCACCAGTTTGGAACCCACACCTGGTCAAGCACGTCAAGAAATTAGAGAAAGTGCAAAGATTTGCAGCAAGACTAGTTCCAGAGCTAAGGGAAATGCCCTACGAAGAAAGGTTAATCGAAATCGGCCTGACGACACTGGAGGACAGGAGGGTTGGGGAGACATGATAACGACATACAAAATACTGCGAGGAATTGAGGTGGACAGAGACAGGATGTTCCAGAGATGGGACACAGAAACAAGGGGTCACAATTGGAAGTTGAGGACTCAGATGAGCCAAAGAGATATTAGAAAGTATTTCTTTAGTCATAGAAATGGAGCAGGGAGAGAGGACCAAGTAGCGATCAGTGAAGATGCGGGGCCAGGAGCTATGACTCGATCCCTGCAACCACAAATAGGTGAGTACATCCTAGATCAGTGGTTGTCAACCTGTGAGCCGCGGACCTGTGGTTGTCACACAGAGTTCCTAGGTGCAGGTCACTTATTCAACAGTTGTATTGCAAGAAAATGCAGAGATCACAATTCAAATGACACTCTGGCTGCAACTTTCTCAAGCCCTGCATCAGAGTGGAGGCCTGAATAGCTGGGAGAGTAGCACGTCCATCTAGCAGTATAGCCCACACGGGTGTAGTGTTTCATATAAATGCAAGAATGATATTAATTCCCCTCCTAGGTACAAGTCACTTGCAACACCTTAGATCACAGCAATTCTTCTCATTCATTCAAATGTTAACACTTTTCGTGACGGGGTAATACCAGGTTCTACGTCACACAAGGAATCGGCAATTAATATCCCATAACATCAATAGAAAGACATTCTGGCCATTTTTGCCATATCTGTATCTCAATAAATGCCTTGTTATTTACAGCATAATTTATGAAGGGTTATATAAAAAAAAATATTCATATGTGTAAATCAACTTTTAATGTAACAATTAGGTCTTAATGACCATAATTTTTTCAAGGGGTGGACAGGTAAGCCAGCGGAAGGCCTCAGTCACATGACTAACCTCCAGGGGCGGGTCATCAAATGACCAAGAGCAGTGTCAGGAAACTATTGTCCTGTTTCCTGACAAACCTTACCTAACCTAACCTAGCTTAACCCGACACGCCTCACACGCATGCATAACCTGCCAGAGGCAAACTTTACATACTTCATATACTCTACTGTGCAGTAAAACCGCAGTAAACAGTTGATATCACAATATGCAAAACAACCACAGTGAAAAACGAAATAGTGAAATTTCAAGTATTTTCGTGATATCTCACATTATCAGGGAACTGTAGCTATAGTTCCTTGATAATGTGAGTTACTTACAGTTCAATACTTTTTTCACAGTGACTGTTTTGCATATTCTACTGTATTGAAAAAAGAGAGGCATCCTTTGATTACAAAGGAATGTTTACAAGACACACTAGTGCATGCCAAATACGTTATACTGTAGTCATTTTAAGAACTAAAGAATTAACAAGCAGGGTATGATGAAGCAGAGTGAGAGTTGTTTGCTAGATTATGTATTGGTAAATAAAGAATGATGGGTAGACTTCTGGGCATGCATATTTTTATAAGAGAAACTAATATGTCTGATGATTACCTGGTGTTAGCTGCAGTAAGAATAAGAAGTACAGTACTGTAGATAGAGTACAGGAAGAATGGTGTCGGTAAGAAAAACAGGTGAAACTGAACTAAATCGAATGTGTAGTGGTAGATATAAGCAACTGTTGAAATAAAGGTAGGCTAGAGCGAGAGAACAAGTAATGAGGAGGACAAGAGTGTATATTCTAGGAAACTAAAGGTTCGAATCTATTAACTCAGACGAGGAAGCAGACACAGTCTCGACTCTCGACCCAACTGTGGCTCCGGGTCCTGGGAGGAGGGAGAGTAATGGCGTAAATCCGACAAGTTTGTGTCTATTTCACCGATAAGAAGGTCATAGACTTATGCTGTAGATTTAAGAAAGCAGCAGTGCTAAAGTGAGCACAAAAGGGATGGAAGGGGGATATATAATCCTAATAATTGGGCTTTTCCAGAGGGGTATCGCCAATTAACAATGGGTATTTTATTGAGGGGTGGTGGGGGTGCTGGATAGGAGGGGTTGGTCTTACAGGGGGTGGAAGTTGTGTAATTCTTTTAGGTATGTATGTGAGTATGTATGTGAGTCGTGTACAAGGTTATTGTTTTTAAAGGATAATTATATTAATATATACCTGTGATGTGATTGTACGTATAAGGTATATATGTCATGTCATACGTATATCTTCTCTTCATTATGTTATCCGCCAGGATGTTCTATGATCAGGTACTGAATGTTTTAATTGGACGTGTCATGAGGCTTTAGGTGTATTAGTTTCTTGTACTGTGAATTCTTGGGAGTTTAACATTCCCGTTTCATTGTGTTGCTCTGGTTTTGAGTACTGTACCAGAGGGTTTAATAGAGCATGTGGTGTTGAGTACTGTATCAGAGGGTTTAATAGAGCATGTGGTTTTGAGTACTGTACCAGAGGGTTTAATAGAGCATGTGGTTTTGAGTACTGTACCAGAGGGTTTAATAGAGCATGTGGTGTTGAGTACTGTATCAGAGGGTTTAATAGAGCATGTGGTTTTGAGTACTGTACCAGAGGGTTTAATAGAGCATGTGGTGTTGAGTACTGTACCAGAGGGTTTAATAGAGCATGTGGTGTTGAGTACTGTATCAGAGGGTTTAATAGAGCATGTGGTTTTGAGTACTGTACCAGAGGGTTTAATAGAGCATGTGGTGTTGATGTAAAGCGTGTTCATTCTTTATTCTTTGTCTGAATTAGGGACATGTCCATGGATTGTATGTAGTCGGTGGAATTTATGAGTAATCATTATGCTAAATCATTGTAATATGTAGGTATGTGTCTTTGTATACCCTATGAAAAAAAAACGATAATTTATGTTGCATGTGTTTTATATTTTGGCGTTTGTGGACACTCATATTGAAATTTTATAATGGTCAGTGTCATAATGCAATGATAGGCGGTAAATTACAATATCATTGCTTAGTACCAAACTTGCACACAAAAATCACTCCCTACGAAAGCAAAAGACTCGGCAGGCGATGTAACATCCCCCCACTGAAGAGCAGGGGTGCCACTAGCACGTTGAGGGACAACACAATAAGTGTCAGGGGCCCAAGATTGTTCAACTGCCTCCCAGCATACATCAGGGGGATTACCAACAAACCCCTGGCTGTCTTCAAGCAGGCACTGGACAGGCACCTAAAGTTGGTACCTGACCAGCCAGGCTGTCACAGACCGGGCCGCGGGGGCGTTGACCCCTGGAATTCTCTCCAGGTAGACTCCAGGTCGTGTTTTTGGAGACTTAGGTTTGCTAGGCGCCCATATGCTGCAGCAGGTATTTGGTTGATGTGCGCCTCAGATGTGCCTGGTGTTATACTCACCCCAAGATTTTTTCCTTTGAGGTTTGAGTGGTTGTGTGTGTGTGTGTGTGTGTGTGTGTGTGTGTGTGTGTGTGTGTGTGTGTGTACTCACCTATTTGTGGTTGCAGGGGTCGAGACTCAGCTCCTGGCCCCGCCTCTTCACTGACCGCTACTAGATTCTCTCTCTCCCTCCTCCATGAGCTTCATCATACCTCGTCTTAAAGCTATGTATGGTTCCTGCCTCCACTACGTCACTTGCCAGACTATTCCACTTCCTGACAACTCTGTGACTGAAGAAATACTTCCTAACATCCCTTTCACTCATATGAGTCTTCAACTTCCAATTGTGACCCCTTGTTTCTGTGTCCCATCTCTGGAACATCCTGTCTCTGTCCACCTTATCAATTCCTCGCAATATTTTATATGTCGTTATTATATCTCCTCTAACCCTCCTGTCCTCCAGTGTCGTCAGGCCTATTTACCTTAACCGTTCTTCGTTGGACATTCCCCTTATCTCTGGAACTAGCCTTGTTGCAAACCTTGGCACTTTCTCTAAATTCTTGACGTGCTTGACCAGGTGTGGGTTCCAAACTGGTGCTGCATACTCCAGTATGTGTCTGACATACACGGTGTGTGTGTGTGTGTGTGTACTCACCTAATTGTGGTTGCAGGGGTCGAGACTCAGCTCCTGGCCCCGTGTGTGTGTGTGTACCCAATTAATATTTGCACTAATAACTCATTACAATTGTGACCGGGTGTGGACGTGTGAATGGCGTATTACTTTGTAATTTGTTCATGATTGTAACCATGTATAGACGTGTAGATGATTCATTACCTTTGTAACTTGTCATGATTGTGACCAGATCTACCTGGAGTTCATTACCTTTGTTACTTGTTCAATAGAATAAAATGGTAAGATTCATCCTGGACCTGGGTCCAAGAGCACATGTAGGACAGGATGAATTACAACAATTGGATATGCTGAATATTGAAGACAGAGTAAAACAACTTAAATTAAATCAAGTTTATAAAATTGCTCACAAACAGTGTTTACCTGGAGTTTACCTGGAGAGAATTCCAGGGGTCAACGCCCCTGCGGCCCGGTCTGTGAACAGGCCTCATGTTGGACCAGAGCCTGATCAACCAGGCTGTTACTGCTGGCCGCACGCAGTCCAACGTACGAACCACAGCCTGGCTGGTCAGGTACCGACTTTAGGTGCCTGTCCAGTGACTGCCAGAATATCTTGCTGCCAATTTTGTCAAGGCTGGGAACCAAAGCAGTCATAGTACAAGGGGGAGAGAGCACAACTTTGTAGTTCCCACAGTCAGTGGCCAGGCTTCAAACACCTTTTATTGTACAGCAATAAAGGAATGGAACAGACTGCCTGCACATGTCAAAGCCAGTCATAGCATGAGCCAGTTCAAGAAGAGAACCAAACCAAAAGGTACCTAATGAGGAGGAGGAGGAGGAGGAGGGGGGTGTTGATTCATCGGAATTCTCCGGCCCGGGTCTTTACCAGATGGCGACCCGGCTCCGGCTCCCTGGCGTGGGAGTGTCAGAGACCTATGTCTCCCATGGGAGGGGATACCCCTCATCGGCGTGACCAACTGGCCCCAGGCCTAGCCTAGCCACATTCCCCACCAGCAAGAGGCATGGAGGTAGATAGATGCTAGGCCCCTGTGGTCTGCTACCTTCCCTAACGGGAAGGGCAGGCTTAAGAGCTGCAGATGGTAGCAAGCTCCAGCCTTGGCACCTACCCTGCCCTAGAAGGGCTGGGCATGGTAATCGACCGTACCTAATGAATGTAGCGACAGAAAGGGAGGAGCATGATTTTTTATTTTTTTAGCTAACACACATGTATATGTAAATACTCTTTTTACCTTATTCCTAGTATACATATATCCTTTATAATATAATAACATATATACCCTACAATGTATAATATTAAGGTATAAAAAGGACCCAATGGAAATAAGTCACTCTGACTTTTTTGGGTTATCCTAGGTTCTCTACACATATGCTGCTATGTATGATAATCTATGTAAATGTATTTGTGTATACCTGAATGAACCAGTCCCTGGACCCATTATATACCTCTGTAATCTTTTGACTACCACCCACAGGATGGGTATGGGGTGCATAATAAAGATATTAAACTAACTCCTGAAAGCCTGAGCTCTATCTTACCTATTCTAGAAACTGTGTATGGAAATCGCCTCTACTACTACACTGTCTAGGACTAGGTCTTTCTACTTCCTGACCACTCTAACGCTAAAGAAGCCTAACAAGCCTATGAGTTATTTACAGTATGCAAAACTGGAGTAATTTCCTGAAACAAATCCTAATATGTTATTGCGAATGAAATATTTAAACATTTCTTGAGCATTTGTGAGTAATTTGTCCTTAATTTCCCCTTAATCAATTTTTTTACCTTGTACATGTACTTGTAGAAATAATAATAATAATAATAATAATAATAATAATAATAATAATATTATTATTATTATTATTATTAAGTGAAATTTCTTCAGTTTGTGTAGTTACAATGTTTGTGCATTGTTCCATTTTCTGTTAGTGAGAGCGATAAGAAAACGAAGACGACAAACTATTTTATTTGACGAATATCAGATCCCTGATAACATTCCAATTCAATTTTTTTTCTTTGCATAGTTTACAATGTGTGACTGACATGTTATAAGGAGTCTATTTCCATGCATAGTTTACAATGTGTAATTACAATATTGATTTGCTAAGCCTGGTGGCTAGAGCTCTCGCCCAAAACTAAATACTACTCATATTATAAGTTAATGTCAAAAATGCTCAATGTTATTTTCATTACAGTTGTGGCTGGGTGTAGACTAATAGATTGCTCATTGCTTTATAATTTGTTCATGAGTGCAACCATGTACAGACGTAAGTAAATTTACTTACATGATTCATTACCTTTTAACTAGTGAATTAATTACCATTGTACCTTGTTCAGCTATCAAAACTTTGGGGCCCAGTTCTGGACCCTATATATACCTCTGTAATCTGCAAATACCTTTGTAACTTGTCATGATTGTGACTATCTGAGTTCATTACCTTTGTAACTTGCTCAGCTATCAAACTTGAGGTCCAGTCCCTGGACCCATTATGTACCTCTGTAATCTTTTGACTACCGCCCACAGGATGGGTATGGGGTGCATAATAAAGATATCAAACTAAACTGTTATTTTCCTTAAGATAATCTCAATTCCATATTACCATTCGAGAATCTAAACACCTGTAACAATCTAATATCATCATTTAATAATTTTAACAGTAAAATTTCATCATATTGTAATTTGAAAACAATTTTTAACTAGAATAAACTCAATAAATTGCTATAATATTAAGTACATAGTCTTTAAGTTACTAGATTAAGCTGTCCCTAATGCCATGGCATGTCAGTGGCTCTCCTTGCACTCAATTTACATTGTAACTACCAATACCATGTAATCTGCAATGAAATAAAATTTACTTTACTTTACTTTACACACGGAGGGCCCGGGTTCGATTCCCGTCGCGTGGAAACATTTCGACGTGTTTCCTTACACCTGTTGTCATGTTCACCTAGCAGCAAATAGGTACCTGGGTGTTAGTCGACTGGTGTGGGTCGCATCCACACAACATACACCACATTGATTACATACATCGGGGCCAGGAGCTGAGTCTCGACTCCTGCAACCACAATTAGGTGAGTACATAACACACAATATACATGACGGACGGGATAGACTCAGAAGTATCTCTGTTCGCAGATGATGTGAAACTAATGAGGAGAATCACATCGGATGAAGACCAAGCAGGACTTCAAAGAGACCTGGACAAGCTTGACATCTGGTCTAGCAACTGGCTTCTCGAATTTAACCCCACCAAATGCAAAGTCATGAAGATCGGAGAAGGGCAAAGAAGACCGCTGACAGAGTACAGGCTAGGTGGACAAAGGCTACAAACCTCATCAAAGGAGAAAGACCTTGGGGTGAGTATAACACCAAACACGTCTCCGGAAACACACATCAACCAGATAACCGCGGCAGCATATGGGCGACTGGCAAACCTAAGATTAGCGTTCCGTTACCTTAACAAGGAATCGTTCAAGACACTGTACACCGTGTACGTTAGGCCCATACTAGAGTATGCAGCACCAGTCTGGGGGACTTACTCGTCCATATGACCGACTAGACCCACTAGGCCTCCGGAATATGTATGCCTTTAGCGACGCACTCGTCTCTCGCCGCAGTGGCCTGCTTCTTTGTCACAAGAGACATGCTTACAAATTTTATATTATATTTTATACAAATTAGCATTTGTGCGATCTGCTGTTGCTAGTCGATCTTTCTACGAGCTTCCTCGTGGTGCGGTTGAGCAAACTAAAGGTGAAAGATTTTTATCAGTGGGTGGCAGATAATTTTGACTACAATGAGGACAAACTAAACTGCCATGATACTACACATGTCATGGATATCATTACAAATAGGACATCTCGTAGAAGTGATCACATGGGAATCGAAGATCAACCCAAAACGTTTCTTGCAGGTATATAGGAGTAAGATTAGGGACAAGAAAGACCCACTTAAGTTGCTCAGATCAGCTTACCGTCAGTGATAAAGAAATATGTACAAGCTTCAACACTTATTTCCTCTCTTTTTACGCAGGAAGATACTGGAGAAATTCCAGAAATAAAAAATAATTATATAGGTCAGAATGAAAGTAAGTTATGCACCAGCAAAGTCACTAGTGTCACGGTTCTCAAACAGATTAAAACCAAACAAATCTCCGGACCCTGATGAACTGTTCTCGAAGATTATAAAGAAATGTAAGGAGTAATTTAGAACCATTAGCCAGTCTTTTCAATATATTACTACAAATTGGCACAGTGACGGATAAGTGAAAAACGGCAAATGTGATACCTATTTACAAAGCCGGAGATAGGCGTTAGCTTCAAATTATAGACCAAATAGCCTAACCTCCATTGAGGGACTAGTTGATGGAATCAATTATTGTCGAGGCTATTTGAACCCACTTTGAAAGACATAAATTGATCAATGAATCTCAACACGGGTTTACAAAGGCCGTTTCTGCCATAGAAATTTAATAACTATTTTCACTAAGGTAATGAGATGGTACGTCATGATAATGAATATGATATTGCATATATGGCCTTCACTAAGTTCTCTAATAGTTCCACGCAAGAAATTGTTGAGAAAAATAGAGGCACACGGGACAAGGGAAAATATTTTTTCTGTATTGAGGCGTGGTTGGCAGATAGGTAGCAGAGTTTTCAAATAAATGGGGAGAAATAAGAGTGAGTAAACTGAATTATGTAGATCTCAATCACTCTGAAATGCGAAAAAGGTTAGAGAGATCTGTTTAGCAGTAATCTAAAGCCAATACAACAGTGTATAAAAGTTCGCAATGAAGCTAATGGAATTTTTGGCTTCATATTAAGTAGCATAAATAGCAGGCGTGCACAGGTTATATTTCAACTTTATATATCCTTGGTAAGGTCTTACTTAGATTATGCTGAGCAGTTCTGGTTTCTGTATTACAGAATAGACGTGAATGCTCTGGGAAACAGTGAAGGATGACAAAGTTGACCCCACGTATTAGAAATCTTCCCAAAAAGGGTAGACTGAGGGTACTGAATCTACACTCTGGAAAGGCGTATAATTACGGGAGATGTGATTGAGGTGTATAAGTGGAAGACACGACTAAATAAAGATATATATAAATGACGGGCTAAAAATATCTAACCAAGACAGGACCTGCAGCAATGAATTCAAGTCGGAGTTCTTCTTTAGAAAGGATTAAGGAAAGCACTGCTTTGGTAAGAGAGTTGTTGATGATTGGAACAAAGTACCGAGTACCGTCATTGAAGCTGGGACCTTGGATGGCTTTAAACACACGTTAGACAAGTGCAAATTTGCGGCTGCACGCCGAAATATGTTGTGATGAGTTGTACAAGTTCGATCATATTTTCAATATGTTGACCACTCAAATATTATGACAGGAGACGCCATGTTTGTTCTGCTCGCCGCCGCCGCCTCCACACGTACACGTGCACAAATGTACGTATTCGCACATTCACATTAATGTAGACACAAGTGAAAACACACACACACACAATCAGTGAAGAGGCTGGGCCAGGAGCTATGACTCGACCCCTGCAACCACAAATAGGTGAGCGCGCACACACACACACACACACACACACACACACAGGAGAGATAGGGGAGACATGATAACGACATATAAAATACTGAGAGGAATTGACAAGGTGGACAGAGACAGAATGTTCCAGAGATGGGACACAGCAACAAGGGGACACAGTTGGAAGTTGAAGACTCAGATGAATCACAGGGATGTTAGGAAGTATTTCTTCAGTCACAGAGTGGTCGGGAAGTGGAATAGTTTGGGAAGCGATGTAGTGGAGGCAGGTTCCATACATAGCTTTAAGAAGAGGTATGATAAAGCTGTTAAATTAGACACATATGCAACACTTGGGTATCTTTATTGAGGATAAAGATACCCAAGTGTTGCATATGTGTCTAATTTAACAACTTGTCGGTTCTTTGAACCATTCATCTACGTATGATAAAGCTCATGGCGCAGGGAGAGTGACCCAGTAGCGGCCAGTGAAGAGGCAGGGCCAGGAGCTATGTATCGACCCCTACAACCACAACTAGGTGAGTACACACACACACACACACACACACACACACACACACACACAGGTTAAGGGAAATCGACCTGACGACACTGGAGGACAGGAGAGATAGGGGGGACATGATAACAACATATAAGATACTGAGAGGAATTGACAAAGTGGACAGAGACAGAATGTTCCAGAGATGGGACACAGCAACAAGGGGACACAGTTGGAAGTTGAAGACTCAGATGAATCACAGAGATGTTAGGAAGTATTTCTTCAGTCACAGAGTGGTCGGGAAGTGGAATAGTTTAGGAAGTGATATAGTGGAGGCAGGCTCCATACATAGCTTTAAGAAGAGGTATGATAAAGCTCATGGCGCAGGGAGAGTAACCCAGTAGCGGCCAGTGAAGAGTCGGGGCCAGGAGCTATGACTCGACCCCTGCAACCACAACTAGGTGAGTACACACACACATATATATATATAGTATGTATTATATATATATATATATATATATATATATATATATATATATATATATATATACGTATATGTCGTGTCGATTAGGTAAAACTTGAGGAGGAGGTGTTGATTCACCGGGAATTCTCCCGGCCCGGGTCTTTACCAGATGGCGACCCGGCTCCGGCTCCCTGGCGTGGGAGTGTCAGAGACCTATGTCTCCCATGGGAGGGGATACCCCTCATCGGCGGGACCAACTGGCCCCAGGCCTAGCCACATTCCCCACCAGCACGAGGCATGGAGGTAGATAGATGCTAGGCCTCTCTGGTCTGCCACCTTCCCTAACGGGAAGGGCAGGCTTACGAGCTGCAGATGGTAGCAAGCTCCAGCCTTGGCACCTACCCTGCCCTAGAAGGGCTGAGCATGGTGATCGACCGTAAAACTTGAGATCTTGGCTTACATAGCAAGGCATTTCTTGCCGAATAAGGCAAGCGGAAATTTGTGAATGCAATAATTCAGCAAAAATCATTCTGAGTCTAACGAAATTAAATATATTTCATTGTGTTTGTTTATTATTAAATTATTGTAAACTTATCTAAAATATATTTAGTTGGATTAGGCTAAATTAAATTGCGCTTCTTATAATAAGGTTCTTTTGGTACAAAATCATTAATTTTTACATTAACATAAATGAAAGAAATACTATACTATCTTTAAACGTAAAATCTTCTTGTAGGTTCGCCGGTATGTCCGGCCCGGGTCTTCTCCAAATGGTGACCCGGCCTATATATATTTAGTTGGGTTAGGCTAAATTAAATTGCGCTTGTTGTAATAAGGTTAGGTAGGTTTTCAAAGTTTCTCTTGGTACAAAATTATAAATTTTTACATTAACATAAATGAAAAAAATATATCTTTAAACGTATAAGAGAAAATTTTAGAAAGGATTTAATTTTAAATGAGTTCGCCAAAATCATTCTGAACATAACGAAAAAAATATATTTCATTGTGTTTGTTTATTATTAAATTAATGTTAACGTATCTAAAATATATTTAGTTGGGTTAGGCTAAATTAAATTGCGCTTGTTGTAATAAGGTTAGGTAGGTTTTCAAAGTTTCTCTTGGTACAAAATTATAAATTTTTACATTATATATATATATAATATATATATATATATATATATATATATATATATATATATATATATATATATATATATATATATATATATATATATATATATATATATATATAGTCGTGCCGATTAGGTAAAACTGGTCAATTAGCAAGAACTTATCTAAAATTAAGTCCTTTCTAAAATTTTCTCTTATACGTTTAAAGATATATTTTTTCATTTATGTTAATGTAAGAATTTTTAATTTTGTACCAAGAGAAACTTTGAAAACCTACCTAACCTTATTACAACAAGCGCAATTTAATTTAGCCTAACCCAACTAAATATATTTTAGATACGTTAACATTAATTTAATAAAAACAAACACAATGAAATATATTTTTTCGTTATGTTCAGAATGATTTTGGCGAAATTATTGCATACACAAATTTTCACTTGTCTTATATGGCAAGGTGAGCGTTGCTATTTAAGCCAAAATCGCAAGTTTTACCTAATGGCACGACATATATATATATATATATATATATATATATATATATATATATATATATATATATATATATATATATATATATATATATATATATATATATATATATATATATATATATATATATATATATATATATATATATATATATATATATATATATATTATATATATATATAAAAAAAAAATATATATTATAATTATAAAACTAATTATATATATTAAGTCCTTTCTAAAATTTTTTATACGTTTAAAATATATTTTTTATATTATGTTAATTAAAATTTTTAATTTTGTACCAAGAAAACTTTTGCAAAACTCACTAACTAAGCCTTTTAAAACTTAACGTAAATTATTTATTTAGTAATAACAATATATTTTAGATACTTAACATAATTTACAAATGATAAAGCAAACACCAATAAATATATTTTTCGTTAATTCATTAATGATATCACAATGAAATATAGTTGTCGATGACAAATTTTCACTTTCTTATATGGCAAGGTGAGCGTTGCTATTTAAGCCAAAATCGCAAGTTTTACCTAATCGGCACGACATATATATATATATATATATATATATATATATATATATATATATATATATATATATATATATATATATGTGTGTGTGTGTGTGTTCACCTATATGTGGTTGCAGGGGTCGAGTCATAGCTCCTGGCCCCGCCTCTTCACTGGTCGATACTAATTCACTCTCTCCCTGCTCCATAAGCTTTATCATACCTCTTCTTAAAGCTATGTATGGAACTTGCTTCCACTATTTCACTCTCCAGATTATTCCACTTCTTTACAACTCTAAGGCTAAAGAAATGCTTCTTAACATCCCTATGACTCATCTGGTTTTTCAGCTTCCAATTGTGGCCCCTTGTTCCTGTATCCCACCTTTGAAACATTCGAGCCCTGTCCACCTTGTCAATTCCTCTTAGTATTGTATACGTTGTTATCATGTCCCTCCTGTCCTCTAGTGTCATCAGGTTGAGTTCCCTTAACCTCTCCTCATAAGACATACCTCTCAGTTCCGGTACTAAACGTGTTGCAAATTTTTGCACTTTCTCCAATTTCCTGACGTGTTTGACTAGGTGAGGGTTCCATACTGGTGCTGCATACTCCAGTATTGGCCTGACATACACGGTGTACAATGTCATGAATGACTCCTTACTCAGATGTCTAAACGCTAATCTCAGGTTTGCCAATCGCCCATATGCTGCAGCAGTTATTTGATTGACGTGTGCCTCAGGAGACATGTTCGATATAATGCTTACTCCAAGATCCTTTTCTTTAAGTGACGTTTGCAGCCTTTGATTCCCTAACATGTATGCCGTCTGCGGTCTTCTGTGTCCTTCCCCAATCTTCATGACCTTACACTTACTGGGGTTAAACTCCAGGAGCTATTTGTTTGACCAGACTTGTAGTCTGTCCAGATCCCCTTGTAATCTTAACTGATCCTCGTCCGCTTGTATTCTCCTCATCAGTTTCACATCATCAGCGAACAGTGACACTTCTGAATCTATTCCTTCCATCATGTCATTCACATATATAATAAACAGCACCTGACCTAGGAATGACCCTTGTGGAACCCCACTCGACACATGCGCCCACTCTGACACTTCATCACGTACCAACACTCGTTGTTTCCTTCCTGTTAGGTATTCCCTGATCCATTGCAGTACTTTCCCTATTATTCCTGCCTGCTCCTCTAATTTTTGCACCAGTCTCTTGTGTGGTACTGTGTCAAAAGCCTTCTTACAGTCCAAAAAGATGCAATCTACCCATCCCTCTCTCTCCTGTCTTACTTCTGTTACCTTATCGTAGAACTCAAGTAGATTTGTGACACAGGATTTCCCATCTCTGAAGCCGTGCTGATTGTCATGTATGAGCCCAATCTTTTCAATATGTTCCACAACTCTTCTCCTGATGATCTTTTCTATTACTTTACATACTATACAAGTCAGAGACACTGGTCTATAGTTTAACGCTTCCTGTCTGTTTCCCTTCTTAAAAATTGGAACTACATTTGCTGTCTTCCACGCCTCGGGCAATTGTCCAGTTTCGATAGATTTACTGAAGATTGTTGCTAGCGGCACACACAGTGCCTCTGCTCCTTCTCTCAGTATCCAAGGAGATATGTTATCTGGGCCCATCGCCTTTGATGTATCTAGTTCACCTAGCAGTTTCTTCACCTCTACCTTGGTTATGTGTATTGTGTCCAGCACCTGCTGGTACACCCTACCTCCCCGATTTTCTGGAAGCATCCCTGTCTCTACCGTAAATACTTCTCTAAATCTTGTGTTTAGTTCATCACATACTTCCTGGTCATTCTTTGTGAGTTCCCCTCCTTCTTTCCTCAGCCTGATTACCTGGTCCTTGACTGTTGTTTTTCTCCTAATATGACTGTATAACAACTTTGGTTCAGATTTGGCTTTTGATGCTATGTCGTTCTCGTATTGCCTCTGGGCCTCTCTCCTTATCCAAGCATATTCGTTTCTGGTTCTTCTACTCAACTCCTTGTTTTCTTGAGTCCTTTGCCTTCTATACCTTTTCCATGCTCTAGCACACTTGGCTTTAGCCTCTTTACACCTCCAGTTAAACCATGGGCTCACTCTGGTCTTACTATTTTTTCTGTTACCCTTTGGTATGAACTTCTCCTCTGCCTCCCTGCACTTAGTGGTCACTAGTTCCATCATTTCATTTACTGTCTTTCCCTCTAGTTCTCTTTCCCACTGCACTTCATGCAAGAAACTTCTCATTCCTATGTAGTCCCCTTTTCTGAAGTTCGGCTTCTCTCGTTGTTCCCGCACTGTTGCATTCTCCATTTGTAACTCTACAAGGTATTCAAAACTCAGGACATGATGATCACTAGTGCCAAGTGGTCTTTCGTGTGTGATATCCCCTATGTCTGAGCTATTCAAGGTGAATATGAGATCCAGCCTCGCTGCAACATCCTCTCCTCTCTCTCTGGTTGTATCCCTAACATGCTGGTGCATGAAGTTCTCCAATGCAGTCTCCAACATCTTAGCCCTCCATGTTTCTGGACCCCCATGTGGCTCTAGATTTTCCCAGTCAATCTCTTTATGATTGAAATCCCCCATTATGAGTAATTTTGTCCTACCCATATGAGCCCTCCTGGCCACTTCAGCTAGTGTACCCACCATTGCCCTATTGTGCACATCATACTCTTGTCTTGCCCTCCTGCTGTTCAGTGGTGGGTTATACATCACTGCTATCATCACCTTTGGACCCCCAGTCTGAAGTGTTCCAACAATGAAGTCTTCTGTTTCCTTCTGTCCATTCCTCCCACTTCCTCAAAACTCCACTGGTTTTTGATGAGCAGCGCTACTCCTCCCCCTCCTCTGTTCTCTCTGTCTTTCCTCAGGATCTGATATCCGGTGGAAAGATTGCATCTGTTATCATCCCTGTAAGTTTTGGCTCTGTTAGTGCTATGATGTCAGGTGATGCATCAGTGATTCGTTCTTGCCACTCTTCACTCTTATTTGTTATTCCATCTGCATTGGTGTACCATACCTTTAGCTTCCTTTCCATTACTGTATTTTGGGAGATGGGAGAGGAAGGTGCAGGCTGGGGAGGTGGGAGGCAGGGTAGATTATGGGAAGCTGCTGTGATTGTGAAATTAGTGCTTAGGGGGGTGGGGGCTATGATGTGTGGTTTGTTTGTAGTTATTGTGTTTGGTTGATATGTGGTGACAGGGGTTGAGGGGTTTCTAAAAGCATATGTGTTTGATGTTCCCCAGAGGATGTTCTTTCCTGTCTGTCGTTGCCTGTCCTGTCTCTCTTTCCTTCCACTGATTTCGTCTTGCTCTCACTTTCAGTTGTTCCCTTTCTTTTCGTGTTCTGTCTCGATTGAGGTACACTTGTTGATATTCCTGAGATTCTTTTAACATTGGCTTCTGTTGTAGTATTCTGTTCCTTACCACTTCCGTCTTGAATGTCAATTTGATTGGTCGATTTTTTTCCCTCGAATACCCCCCAAGTCTGTGAAAATTTTCTACCTGAGACATGTCCTTCTCTCCTGTTATTGCAATGATGCTCTTAATCTCTGTTTCCTCCCAATGCTTTCTTTCATCATAGGTCTTCCCTTCAGCCTCCTGAAGCCCATGAATAATTATTGACCTCTCCCTCTCTTCTTCCCATTTCTTTTCTCTCAATATCTCTGGATCTGATTTAAGCATCTCCTTTGTTGTTTCCCTTATCATCTCCTGGACACTCTGATGACCTGATAGTACATCTGCTAAAGACATAGCTCCATCCCCTCCTTCAGTCCCCTCCCTGCCTACTGATGTTCCCATTTCAGTCACCTTACTCCTTTCGGACCTCATCTTTATATCTTACTTCAGCACATCCATTTCTTCCTCCAGTCTTTGTATCTTTGCCTCAGCTACTACAGCTCGTGATTCCCACTTTTTGCTCTCTGCAGATATCTTCTCTAACATGTTATTGTAAAGCTCATTTATCCTTTTTTCCCATTCTTTATCCATTTTGTTCTTGAGCCGTTCTACCCATTCTTCCTTTTCAGACCAACCATCCTCAGTTCCCTTGCCTTTACATCCTCCCTTTTGAGATCCCATTTTTTATCCTGTTAGGATGCTCTAGCTCCTTCAGCTTTGTGTAAAAAATAGGTGTGGTGGAGGGGAGGGATTTATAATCTAATATGTTAGGTTAGGCTTATCTGAGTACGTGAATATGTGAGTATGAGTGTATGTGTGTTAGTTAGTTACCATTTTGTCCTAGGCACATGTCGATTAGACACTAGGCCTGTTGTATGTGTGTGTGTGTGTGTGTGTGTGTGTGTGTGTGTGTGTGTGTGTGTGTGTGTGTGTGTGTGTGTGTGTGTGTGTGTGCGCGCGCGCGTGTCTCAGTCTTTGAAAAAAAGGGGAGGGGTCACTTTAACACGCTAGACCACACTACTCTTTTGAATATTATAGAAATATTTCACACCCTATTCCACATTAACATATACTAATATTTACTACTATAATACTTACTGGTGTACACGTGTGTATGTGTGTGCGTGCTCGTTTACAAGCTTGTCGTTCTTTGAGAACAACGGGAGGGGGTCGCTATATCACGCTAGGCTATGCTACTCTTTTGGAGATTATAGAAATATTTCTCACTAATCCTTATTAATGTATACTAATATTTACTATTATAATACTTACTGGTGTACACGTGTGTTAGTGTGTGCGTGCACGTTTACTAGCTTGTCGTTCTTTGAGAAAAAAGGAGGGGGGGGGGGGTCGCTAGGCTACACAACTCTTCTGAAGATTTTAAATCACTTACTAAATATTGTCAAGGTTACTCCTATCTGCTGGCACTAAAAGTTAGGGAGAGAGTGATGGTATAGCATACAACCAGCAGGGCGAGACACTCACACTTTAGACACCAACCAAAAATTGCTGTCACATATAGGCAAGTGACGTCTGCACAACAATGGCGGCTCCTGGTGGTGGCTTCTATGATCTTCACTTTGTAACTCCCTCCGTAGATTTTATCATGCATAAAAATCTTGGTATTCACGCTTTTTCCTTTAGTATTATGGTCATAACAAATCTGATGATGTAGTTACAACACCAAGTGCTGGGGATTGACTAATATTTTTCTTTCATTATTTACTGTATCACTCGTTTATGACTTTATCACTACACTGCTGCTATAACCAACCAGATATTTGCATTTATTTTTATTTAAGGACCCAACCTTGACCCATTAAATATGATTGTTTTGATTATTTGTGTCAACACTGCCGCCAGCACTGACCAGCTGATTGCTACCCTCCCTCACACACCTTCCAGTAAAATCACCCGCATTCAAATTTAAATTGTAAAATTCTTGATCTTACCACATTATTCACACTCTAGAAAGCTGTTACACTCTTGTAGGTATGTTCACTGATTCAATCACGTAGTATGACCGCTAATAATAACGTAGGACACCTGCTAGACCCTAAATCCCGGGAGCACTATTAACGATACTGCTTCACGTGTGTGTGTGTGTGTGTGTGTAAAATCACGTTTAATAAATAAAACTTTAAACAAATTATTAAAACACAAAACACACTAAACCTTTTCCTGGGGCAAACATCTCTCAATGTGATTTCGTGTGTGTGGATCCAACACAGCTGTAGACGGATTTGGAATGTCTGTGAACGAGAACGCTCACAAATTTTTACTGCTGTATATAAACAAAAGCCTCAGTTGAGTTGTTTACTAAGACGTCCGAGGCTAATTACTCTCTCCAGGTGATTACCACCCTCGATTGTGCTCTTTAGCCGTGCTTAATTGCTTGAGAGAGAGAAGAGAGGGGGGCACTGGAATAAGAAAGATATCAATAATAGATCTAAAATAACGAAAGAATTGCAGTAAATGTATCATATATAAAATGGTATAATGCCACAGTCCTTTCCAGAACAGCAAGAACCAGAGGCAGGAGTCTGGCAGCAACAAAAACCACAATGCATATCTTAGAGAAAACAGCCCAGAAAGCAAAAAGTACAGATTGCAAATCGACTGGGAGAAATTAGATCCACGTGGGTAAGGACTCCAGACTGGAGACAGCAGTGAAATATTCCATGATCTGAAAAAAACCACAAGAAGGTGAGGATGATAATAACCAGCATAACTTTTTAGCGTAAGCAAACCCCAACATTGACTACCACTAAGAGTTAGTGACCATACACTGCTAAGTTTTGAATTGATACAAGTTAGAGTAGAGAGAAGGGAAGGGGGGGGAAATAATAACCACGATAACACAAAATGAGACGATGATAGAGATGGCAGAGCCATAAAGAGCAGAGAGACCACATAATTAAAAATAAAAATGCAGAGAGAGATACCTATGGTTTAAGCAAAGCTGCGAAAATGTTAAATCAAAGAGAAACAATTTAAGAAAGAATACAAAGAACAGAAAAGTAAGCAAAAAGCTGACAATGAATATGCAAAGAAAAGAAAATAAGCCTATTCGAAAATGGCATTGGAATTAAAGACCAAATAAGAACTGAAGTTGCTAACACAGCCACATAAGGAGAATGAGCATAAAAAAGTAATAAGACTGAGAAAGGAAGGAGGAGGAGAGGAGTAATGAAGCGCATGGCACCAGAAAGCAGGAAAAAAATAGCTAAGAAAGTGGACTACGCACACATACCAAAGGAGGAAGTGACGGAACTACTGAAAGAGCTGCACGCAACAAAATGTACTGGGATTGGTAATATATTTTCCTGCATACCAAGAGCAACAAAAGCATTGTTACCTTTCAGAAGTCAACACTAAGTTAATAAGAGACGGGACAACTACCGGCAAGGATAATGGCAAGGTAATACTGCCTCGCCAACTATCTGGAGTATAACGAAAAAAATGGAAATCAAGTAACGAAGACGGGAATAGGTTGACTGCACATTTTTGTACTGTAAGAAAGCATTTGATAGAGAACGCTGGTATATTCTGTATCTACCCTATGTCTGTAAAATTCCATATAAAACTATACTAATAAATAAGCTCTTGTCGTTAAAATAAAAAAAATAAAAGCATGGGCGTAATAGAGTAAAATACTCAAACGTTTTCACAGAGAGAAAACCTATTATAATATATATATATATATATATATATATATATATATATATATATATATATATATATATATATATATATATATCTACATGGGGAAGTGGAACAGAATTCGTCCTCCGTAAGCCATGCGTGTCGTAAGAGGCGACTAAAATGCCGGGAGCAAGGGGCTAGTAACCCCTTCTCCTGTATATATTACTAAATGTAAAAGGAGAAACTTTCGTTTTTCCTTTTGGGCCACCCCGCCTCGGTGGGAAACGTCCGACGTGTTGAAAGAAAAGATATATATATATGTATGTATGTATATATATATGTCGTGCCGATTAGGTAAAACTTGCGATTTTGGCTTAAATAGCAACGCTCACCTTGCCATATAAGACAAGTGAAAATTTGTGTATGCAATAATTTCGCCAAAATCTTTCTGAACATAACGAAAAAAATATATTTCATTGCGTTTGTTTATTATTAAATTAATGTTAACGTATCTAAAATATATTTAGTTGGGTTAGGCTAAATTAAATTGCGCTTGTTGTAATAAGGTTAGGTAGGTTTTCAAAGTTTCTCTTGGTACAAAATTATAAATTCTTACATTAACATAAAGGAAAAAAATATATCTTTAAAGGTATAAGAGAAAATTTAAGAAATGACTTAATTTTAGATGAGTTCTTGCTAATTGACCAGTTTTACCTAATCGGCACGACTATATATATATATATATATATATATATATATATATATATATATATATATATATATATATATATATATATATATATATATATATATATATATATATATATATATATATATATATATATATATATATATATATATATATATATATATATATATATATATATATATACATACATACATACATACATATACACCAACCATGTCTGCAAAAAGGTGTTACACTGTAAAAATCTATTAAAACTTAACAGATACAATTATAGTCTGAGCGAAGGAAGATAACGTTAATGTGAGGGGAATAAAAGCTTAAATGAGGGAAGGGAGAGAGAGGCGAGGCAGAGAGAGGGAGAGAGGGTGGTAAAGGATAATAATGACGGGGGGAGAGAAGCACCGCCCGATAAATGGTAAGAGGGGAAAGGTTGTGAACCTTCAGGGGGGATATTAAGATGTACTCACATATTTGTGCTCATCTATTTGTGGCTGCTGAGGTCGAATCTCAGCTTCTGGATCTGCCTTATAGAAGGACTACCACTAGGTTCACTCTCTCCTGGCTTCATGAGTCTTATCATAACTTTTCTTAAAGCTGTGTACGGATCCTATCTCTACCACTCCGTTGTCCAGCTCGTTACACTTCCTGCCTTCTCCGAGGCTGAATAAATATTTCCTAAAATTTCTGACTCATCTGTGCTTTTCATTTCTAGCTGTACCCTTCTGTACCCGTTTCGCGCCTCACTATAGTGCAACACCCCCAGAGGAGCTTGATGTGTTCCTCGGTGGTTTGTAGTTATGGCTTTATTCATATCTAGCCCACACATTACTCATTTATAACACACATGATTCACATATAATGCACACTTTGGAGTTGACACTAGACGATGTTTCGGTCTATAACGGACCAAAACGTTGGCCAATATGAGGGTTATTTGTGATATGTTCTAGTGATGTATCGGATATTTGCATCTGCACCGTACCGTACTGCCATTAACACAGTGCCAGGCAGTGTTGCTAGATGCTAGTCAAAGGTACTAGTAGCTGGTATGAGCATCTACTCAGCAATCCTGGGACTCACCTGCTTTTGGGTAACAGCTGTATACAGTTACCCGAATGGAAATAAGTCACTTTGACTTTTTTGATCAATCTGAATGTCGTTATTCCCTACGTACACGGCAAGTATTGAGAAGTCCTCAAGTGTCATTTGTGAATACCAATTTAGATCCTCCTCGACCACAAATTGAGTTACCCATTGCAACAGAGTTTGATCCTCCCAGAGATGATAATCATTCAGTATATATCAATCTCACCCTAGCAGAGTTGGGGTTAAATGTAAATAACCTGTATAGATGAATAATTTAGAAATTGTATTTCAACTGTGTGTTACAATATCAACTTAGTATTACTCAAGAAAGATTTGAGTGCACCGAATCGCCTTGTCTGTTAATCACTTCCTTCTTGTCAATATATTTCCTCAGAATCCGTAGATCACATGAATACAGATCGATCGATCAATTTTTTTTTATCTTTTTTATTATAATATTCTAACATTGAGCTCATTAATTCCTATGAACGTGATATATCATACAGTAATGCATTACAAGATATCTTATAAGATCCATTATATTGATTTACATCTCGATAATATCCTTATGTATAGTTATAATGTTCAGCTGTTGTGTACTTTGACATTGTATAGAATCAGCCCAGAGCCGTACGCCTGCCGCCTCTAGTTTGTATTAGCTGTATGTCGGGACGACAAACGTAACGTGGCCGAGCTGTCACTAGTAGTTCAGAAATATAATTAGTAGTTTATAGCCGTTACTTGAGCCAAAAGCCTTTCACATGATCACGTCTGTTAGTCACATGCCATTCATGTGACCACTGCCGTCAAGCCATGTCAAAGGTCAATCTTGAATATGAACGCCCCTTGCTCGGGGAGAGTCAGTTCTAGACGAGGGAGCAGACAGTACACAGGCCAGACGTTAGGCTCTGAGAGTACTCCCATATAATTACCTCCAATACAGCAAGTTCCAACCTAATCACGTCTGTGTTATTACCCAAATCCATGAAAAGACCACCCACAACATTTATGTGTACCTGTACCTGAATAAACGTACTTTGGATGAAACAACGCGAGTGCAATACACCAGAGGACGTCTCTTTTGGCTACGTTTCGTTCATGGGACCTTGTTCACTCTGAATGTAACCAAGACCAGAGGACCGACAGGTGTCGCTTCATCCATATTACTGGTATCGTTATAACTTCTGCTTTCATTGGTTCATTACATTTCGAGTGTGTAAGTTTTAAGGAGGACTGTGTCTCGTGCCTCGTCTCTGTCAGGTACACACTGACTGTCACCAGTTGAGCTTGTAAGTCCTAGGTATTGGTACTATTATAACATGAATGGAAAGGCGCTAAATCCGTAGGGATCACGTCACTCATCAGTGTGTTTAGGTGTCCCGTAGCTCGATCGCTGGAGCACTCAGCTCACAAACTGAGGTCCGGAGTTCGAATCCCCGGTACGGCTGGATAACATTAGGGGCGTGTTTCCATAAGACACCTGTTGTCCATGTTCACCCATTAGTATAAAATGGGTACCTGGGTGTTAGTGGACAGGTGTGGGTGGCATCCTGGGACAAAATTGACCTCCTTTTCCCGAAATGCTCAGCATAACAAGCGGTTTTCTATATAGTAGTATGTCATTGATGTCATCTAGGCCTGTATACCTTGTACATGTACTTGTAGAAATAAAGATATTATATTATTATTACTATATTACGTGTGCTTCACGTGTCTCGTCAGTGTGTATTACATGGACTTCACGTGTCTCGTCAGTGTGTATTACATGGACTTCACGTGTCTCGTCAGTGTGTATTACGTGTGCTTCACGTGTCTCGTCAGTGTGTATTACGTGTGCTTCACGTGTCTCGTCAGTGTGTATTACGTGTGCTTCACGTGTCTCGTCAGTGTGTATTACGTGTGCTTCACGTGTCTCGTCAGTGTGTATTACGTGTGCTTCACGTGTCTCGTCAGTGTGTATTACGTGTGCTTCACGTGTCTCGTCAGTGTGTATTACGTGTACTTCACGTGTCTCGTCAGTGTGTATTACATGTACTTCACGTGTCTCGTCAGTGTGTATTACATGGACTTCACGCCTCACATAGTTTATGATCTTGGCACTGAAGGGAAGGGTAGGAGAGAACCAAGGTTCTGGGTAGACAGTAAGAGAGAGAGAGAGAGAGAGAGAGAGAGAGAGAGAGAGAGAGAGAGAGATAGAGGAAAATACAGGTAGTCGAGGCTCTGAGACGATTTTATTGTAGCTGCGTTTGGTGTAAGGAAAGCTGTATTTAACTGATAGCATTTCCCCATCTAGATGAAAGTCATTGCAATAAATGCTTACGGTGTTTTGAGTGCCTTGTTAATCCTAAGAAAGTAGTGGGGAAGGGGCCTTGATCGCATTGACACACCAAGCAGTGTATATTACTTTTGAGAGGAATATACTCCGATGCAATAGTTGTAGCTGAATATTGGTTGGCTGCAGCATAAAACGGCTATGAACATGAATCACCCTTTTTTCTTCACTTGTTTTCATTAGTGGTTTAACGAAGACTAGGTTAGCTGGGTGGTAGGGGCTTAATGTTAGCAGGGGAGTGAGCCATAGCAAGTGTGGACATTTGCGTACACCAACAAAAACGGGGCGTTTTGGGTGCCATTTTTACACTGATGAGGGAGACCGCGACTCCCGCCAAGGTGCATATATGTAACAGTTTAGGGTTCCCAGTGTGTATACAGAGAGAGATAGACACACCACACACTCACACAACACACACTCACACACCGCTCGGTAACATATTCTTGCTATAACTTATTTGAGGCTTATTTCATATAACCTCTTCTTGTCTTTCAATTAATGTAGTGAAAATCGCTAATCTAAGCACATATTTCTACCGCCTCAGTAGTGGTCCTCCAGTAACCTCCCACATCAGTGTATATATGCTGAGAGTTTACTCTAATCCATACTTTAGGAATTAAAATATTCTTGACGAAGTGAACAAATAATATGTTACCCTTAATGACCTCTCTGTAGATGATAGTTTTCAAACCCCATCAATCAATCAACCAGTTATCCCCCCAACACTGTAAATACTGAATTGCAGAAAATATCTACCTGGATGATGACCAACAAACTTACTCTCAATATTGATAAAACCTATTTTATCCAGTTTGGGAACAGAGCTACAAACGCACCACTTAACATAATGATAAACGGGTCCCCTATCACAAAACTCACAGAGGGAAAATTCTTAGGAATCCATCTTGACAGTGGCCTCAAATTTCAGACACATATACAACAAATTTCCAAGAAAGTCTCAAAGACCGTGGGAATACTATCCAAGATACGGTACTATGTTCCACAACCAGCTCTCCTTACCCTATATCACTCACTCATCTACCCCTACCTCACCTATGGAATCTGCGCATGGGGCTCTACATCAATAACTCATCTCAGACCACTAATAACACAACAAAAGGCAGCAGTTAGAATGATAACACATTCACACTCCAGACAACATACTCCACCAATTTTCAAAAACATAAACTTACTCACCATACAAGACATCCATACTTTTTACTGTGCCTATTACATACATAGAACACTCTATACAAATATTAACCCACCACTCAAACTTCTCCTTACCAATTTTAACAGGACACATGACCATAACACTAGACACAGATCACCCCTCGATGTTCCCCGTGTCCATCTAACACTATGTAAAAACTCAATGCATATAAAAGGCACGAAAATTTGGAATTCATTACCTGTCATTGCCAAAGAAACCCTGCCTGTACCCCAATTCAAAACGATGCTAAAAAACCACCTTCTCACCCAAACCTAAATGCTCAATATCAAACATTCCCAACAAAGTAGAATAATCACTTAAATGTAAAAACCTGATTAATCACTTAAATGTAAAAACCTGTTATGAATAATACATACTAAGCTAACTATTTCTATAACATTTACATTATAAGGACCACGTAAACTGTAACTGCAATGCAATTAATTGTTTTAAATTGTTATCTCACTCAATTAGTTGCATTGCTACAATTAATTGATATGTCCAACTTATATTCAAACTTTATAACTTAGATACACAATTATACTTATTTTATAAATTATCAACCATAACTTTTACTATGTAGTCTACAATTAAGTAGTCCTAAGAATGCCCGCAATGCACAGCATATTAGGGGCTTTTTGGGATGTACATCTCATTAATACCTATGTATCTTGTATACCCAACCATGTATCACTGTACCATGTCTCAATAAAGTATTATTATTATTATTATTATTATTATTATTATTATTATTATTATTATTATTATTATTATTATTAAAGAGGGTTCAATATTGCTTCATCAAGGCACAGCCTCCACTTTGAATCAAGACACATCAAGGTACTGTCCTTGAAGCTCAGCAGTACCTTGAGAATGCATCTTTAAATTGATCACAGTTTCAACACTTGTTTATCTTAACAAAGCGACGTCCAGAGTTGCTCTTGGCTTATTTATAAACACATTTACATGCACCACATTGTCCCATGTTAATAACCCTGGTTTATACCACTTCTTTTTCTTCTTCTTTCATTTTCTTCTGAGCCAACAAACAGTGGCAAAAAAGTCACTTTCGATATAGAAACTTTTTATCAATACGACGCTTCACTCACAGCAAGACTCACCGAGTGAGTAAAACGTCGTATCAACGAAAAGCTTTCTTTGTTGGAGGTGTCTCCTCTCCGTATGATCTCCAACACCTTGTATCCAGTGTGTGGTACCGAGAAGCCAAAACGGCGCCGCATGATCTACGAGTCTTCCCTGATGATCTAGTGCAAAGCTGTAAGAATATCCTTGGGACTTCTGCTACCTTTATTTTTTGATGTACGTATATGTATGTAGGCATCACAACGGACCTTCAGGCACTGTTGTCTTCAGTTGTGCTTACCACATCTGCCAGGTTCTTACACCCGAAATAACGAAAATCACCGACTACGAAAGCAAAAAACTTGGCAGGAGATGCAAGATTCCCCCAATGAAAAGCAGGGGCGCCACGAGTACACAGAGGGACAACACAATAAGTGTCAGTGGGCCAAGACTGTTCAGCTGCCTCCCACCATACATAAGGGGGATTACCAATAGACCCCTGGCTGTCTTCAAGAAGGCACTGGACAGGCAGATAAAGTCAGTACCTTACCAGCCGGGCTGTGGTTCGTACGTCGGTTTATGTGCGGCCAGCAGTAACAGCCTGGTTGATCAGACCCTGATCCACCACGACGCCTAGTCTCAGACCTGGCCGCGGGGGAATTGACCCCCGAAACCCTCTCCAGGTATACCCGCTGCCCCTGTTAACCTTCAGTAAAAAGGTACCTGGGAGTTAGCTGATCGTTGTGGGTGGCATCCTGGGGATGGTCAAGAACTACAAACTACCGAGTAACTCGAATGTCTCTCAAATAACCTAATGATGCACAATCTGTGTCCAAAAGTACATTAATCGTCTCCACCTGTCGTAGAACCAAGTTCTACAACAGTACCCTATATAAAGGCGCACGAGTTATTGTCGTACCCAAGTATTCGGCCTTCCCGCGCGTCCGTATTGTAAGCAGCATCTGCCATTTTGTTACTGACCACCGCACTAACTTGCTCAAATCATACTGAATTTCAATGGCATTCACTTTTTTTTTTTTTTTTACAAAATTATTTGTATATTTTTATACTGTCGGTGAATTTACTCATGTCACTTTCATTCCCCGGTCTACGCAATTAATGTAGATTACAAACCACAAAGGGACTTTATTTTGCAGAAAAAAAAAATATTTATGTCCATTGCGCTCTAAGAAGAGCTTTGTCAAGTCATTGACTTGGAGGGTTTTGGGGGAAGTAGGTAAAATGTTAGCTATAGCAACAACAACAACAATAATAATTATAATAATATCAATCTTTATTTCTACAATATATGATATAACTTATACAGACCATAGCTGACATCAGTGACATACTATATAGAAAGCCATTGGCTACCTGGAGTTTACCTGGAGAGAATTCCAGGGGTCAACGCCCCCGCGGCCCGGTCTGTGACCAGGCCTCATATTGGACCAGAGCCTGATCAACCAGGCTGTTACTGCTGGCCGCACGCAGTCCAAAGTACGAACCACAGCCTGGCTGGTCAGGTACCGACTTTAGGTGCCTGTCCAGTGCCTGCTTGAAGACAGCCAGGGGTTTGTTGATAACCCCCTTATGTATGCTGGGAGGCAGTTGAACAGTCTTGGGCCCCTGACACTTATTGTGTTGTCTCTCAACGTGCTAGTGGCACACCTGCTCTTCATTGGGGGGATGTTACATCGCCTGCCGAGTCTTTTGCTTTCGTAGGGAGTGACTCTCGTGTGCAAGTTTGGTACTAATCCCTCGAGAATTTTCCACGTGTATATAATAATGTATCTCTCCCGCCTGCGTTCTAGAGAGTACAGGTTTAGGAACTTCAAGCGTTCCCAGTAGTTGAGGTGGTTTATCGCACTTATGCGTGCCGTGAAGGTTCTCTGCACATTTTCAAGGTCAGCAATTTCACCCGCCTTGAAAGGTGCAGTTAGTGTGCAGCAATATTCCAGCCTAGATAGAACAAGCGATCTGTAAAGTGTCAACATGGGCTTGGCATTTGGGCGACTCCGGTTAATTCTGTTACCAGGATGCGACCCACACCAGTCGGTTAACACCCAGGTACCTACTTTGCTGCTAGGTGAACACGGACAGCAAGTGTCTCAAGGAAACACACCACAATGTTTCCACCCGTACCGGGGATCGAACTACGGACATCATTGTGTGAGCTGAGTGCGCTACCACCCGAGCTACGGGTCACTAATATTCATATAATTAAGACACCGTCTATAAGCTGGACTGTAGGGAATAAGTAAGCAACAGAAAGGAGGGAATCAAGGTCGGTAAATGTTGGTGTAGGGAAGGGAGCAGGAGAAGAGAGCGAGGGGAGGAGAAAGAGGGGAGAAAGGGGGAATGTACCTGGACGGTGTTTCGGGGGTCAACGCCCCCGCGGCTCACTCCATGACCAGGCCTCCTGCTACATCAGAGCCTGATCAACCAGGCTGTTACTGTGGAAAGACACTTATGTTCATGACATTTTGCGAAACGTTTCCTTTAATAAATGTCATGAACTGTACAAGTGTCTTTTTCTACATGTCGGTATCACCATACCATTTCTTCAGGCTGTTACTGCTGGCTGCACGCAAAGACGTATGAACCACAGCCCGGCTGGTCAGGTACTGACTTTAGGTGGGGGGAGGGGGGGGGGTGTTGTCAGAGAAAAAGAGCGAAGACAAAGAAAACGGAGAGACAGTAGAGCCTTTGAAAGGTCTACGACTCGACTTCAAGTGTCAAGGAGAGAGACGATAAAGACCGATATCTGAGTAACTGAGAGGGGGGAATATGAGAGGAAGGGGGCGATTGTGAAGTGATAGAAGGGTAGGCGGAGGGGGTGTGAGTGAGGGGAGGAAGGAAGAGGAGGGGAAGTAAATGAGGTGGAAGAGGAGGGGAAATAAATGAGGTGGAAGAAGTTGCATAGCAGTGACAGCGAGTGACCTTATCCTGCCTGGCACTGAGAGCGAGTGACCTTGTCCTGCCTGGCAGTGAGAGCGAGTGATCTTGTCCTGCCTGGCAGTAAGAGCGAGTGACCTTGTCCTGCCTGGCACTGAGAGCGAATGGCCTTGTCCTGCCTGGCAGTTAAAGGAGTGACCTTGTCCTGCTTGGCAGTGAGAGGAGTGACCTTGTCTTGCCTGTCAGTGAGAGGAGTGACCTTGTCCTGCTTGGCAGTTAGAATAGTAACCTAGTCCTGCCTGACAGCGACAGGAGTGACCTTGTCCTGCCTGGCAGTGAGAGGAGTGACCTTGTCCTGCCTGGCAGTGAGAGGAGTGACCTTGTCCTGCCTGGCAGTGAGAGTGAGTGACCTTGTCCTGCCTGTCACTGAAAATAGTGACCTCTTCCTGACTGGCAGTGACAGAAGTGACCTTATCCTGCCCGGCAGACAGTAGTGACCTTGTCCTGCCTGGCAGTGACAGTAGTGACCTTGTCCTGCCTGGCAGTGACAGTAGTGACCTTATCCTGCCTGGTAGTGACAGTAGTGACCTTGTCCTGCCTGGCAGTGACAGTAGTGACCTTGTCCTGCCTGGCAGTGACAGAAGTGACCTTGTCCTGCAAGGCAGGACGAAACGTTTTCTTAATAAAGATTCCCATATGTTGCATAAGTGTCTCACTGTTGTCTTGGTTTTAGATTACTGCTAACCAGAACTCCTAAATCCTTTTCACAATCAGTAATATTAAGATCTACATTATTTAGTTTATACGTGGCATGATTATTTTCTTGTCCAATGTTTAGAAGTTTGCATTTGTCTATATTAAAATGCATCTGCCACTTCGATGACTGCATCAGTCTATTCAAATCATCCTGGAGTGCTCTAATGTTCTCATTAGAATGAATTGGACAGCCTATTTTGGTGTCATCAGCAAACTTGCTTATGTCGCTATTTATTCCCTCATCAATATGTGTACACAAATGGAGCTAACTCTTCCACAACCAATTACAGTCGGCGTTCCACAAGGAAGTGTCCTTGGCCCACCCCGAATGTGTCACAACTACTCAACCCCATATTATTTGCAGATGGCACAACATATGTCTTCTCTCATCCAAACCCAGTCATACTAACCAATACTGTTAATACTGAATTGCAGAAAATATCTACCTGGATGATGACTAACAAGCTAACTCTCAATACTGACAAAACCTATTTCATTCAATTTGGAAACAGAGCTACAAATGCTCCACTTAACATAATGCTAAACGGTTCACCCATCACAAGACTCACAGAGGGAAAATTCCTAGGGATCCACCTTGACAGTAGCCTCAAATTCCAGACACATATACAACAAATTTCCAAGAAAATCTCCAAAACAGTAGGCATACTATCAAAGATACGGTACTATGTTCCACAATCAGCTCTCCTTGCACTGTATCATTCACTTATCTACCCTTATCTCACCTATGGAATTTGTGCATGGGGATCAACAACATTCAGTTACCTAAGACCGCTAATAACCCAACAAAAGGCTGCAGTGAGAATGATAACAAATTCCCACTCCAGACAACATACTCCACCAATATTCAAAAGTCTAAAACTACTCACCGTCAAGAACATCCTTACTTATTATTGTGCCTACTACATGTATAGAACACTACACTCAAACATAAACCCTCCACTCAAACTTCTCACCAACCTTAACAGGACGAAGGACCATAACACTAGACACAGATCACTGATGTACCCCGTGTCCATATCACACTGTGCAAAAACTCTTTGCACATAAAGGGCCCCAGAATTTGGAATTCATTACCAGTAAATACTAAATTAACCCGGTCTGAACATCAATTTAAGACTCTTCTCAAAAACCACATACTCACCGTAAACTAAAAACTCAATATGTACTCAATACTTAACTTTACCAAATAATTTGAATTTGAATTTGAACACCGACCTCTGTGGAACACCACTCGTGACGTGCCCCCACTCGGATTTCTCCCCATTGATGCAAACTCACTGCTGTCTATCTGTCAACCATGCCTCTACCCAGAAAAAAATTTCTCCTATTCCGTGTGCCTTAATTTTCCTCGATAGTCTCTCATATGGAACTCTATCAAAAGCCTTACTGAATTCCATATTCACAATATCGTATTCATTACCATGATCTACCTCCTCAAATACCTCGGTGAAAAAAGTTAGTAAATTCGTAAGGCAGGAACGCCCCTTTGTAAAACCGTGCTGAGATTCGTTAATCAATTTATGCCTTTCAAGATGGCTACGAATTGCCTTGGCAATTATTAATTCCATAAATTTTCCCACTATGGAGGTAAGGCTTATTGGTCTATAGTTCGAAGCTAAGGACCTGTCACCTGCCTTGTAAATAGGTATTACAGTTGCCATTTTCCTCTTGTCTGGCACTATGCCAGTTTGTAGTGATATATTGAAAAGACTAGCCAAAGGATTGCTAAGCTCCTCTTTACATTCCTTTAAAACCCTTACAAACAGTTCATCAGGGCCTGGTGATGTGTTCAGTTGTAATTTCTCTATTTGTCTGAGGACCATGTCACTAGTTACCCTAATCGTGCATAGTTTATTATAATCCTGTTCAACATAATTTATAATTTCTGGAATTTCATATGTATCTTCCTGCGTAAAAACTGAGGAAATAAGAGTTAACATTTTCAAACATTTCCTTATCACTGCCAGTGATCAGATCTGAGTTACTTTTGAGTGGGCCTATCTTGTCCCTAATCTTACTTTTGTATACCTGAAAAAAAACTTTTGGGTTAGTCTTCGAATCTCTTGCCACTTTAGCCTCATAATCTCTTTTAGCTTTTCTTATTCCCTTTTTTATTTTTCTCTTTAATTTAATATATAGATTTCTTAACTGACCATCTCCTCCTTTGATACACCTATATATGCCTCTTGTTTTGACCAATGAGATGTTTTCATCTATTGTTTATCCATTTGGGATCATTTTTGGTTGATCTAATTTCCCTACTTGGAACATAAGTTGTCTGGGCAGCTAGAACTATGCTCTGAAAAACATCATATTGGCAACCAACACCACCTACATGACCCATTGTCAGGTCGTTCCAATTCAGCCCACCTAGGTAATTTCTTAGTTCTATGAAATCGGCCAAGCGGAAGTCTAGGACAGAGACTTGATTGCAGTTATTTGGGTAATTCCATGATATATTGAAATTAAGTGATTTGTGATCGCTTTTCCCAAGCTCATCATTAACATCAAGATTATTAATTAGTGATTCCTTGTTGACAAGAACCAAGTCAAGCAGATTGTTTCCTCTAACTGGTTCTGTCACAAACTGTTTTAAAAAGGAATCTTGAATCGTATCAAGAAAGTCACTTGACTCGAGATATCCTGTCATATTGTTCCAATCAATTTGTCTAAAGTTAAAATCTCCCATTATCACGACATTTTCATATATCTAGACGCCTTATGAATTTCGTCCCATAACAGCTTACTGTACTCCCTATCAAGATTTGGGAGCCTATAAATCACACCCAAAGTTAATTTGTCACGACCCTTGAGAAACTGTAGCCAAACAGATTCCATGTCCGATGCTTCTAATTTTATATCTTGTCTAACACAACAATTTAAATTATCTCTTGACATACATCGCCACTCCACCACCCTTCCTGTTGACCCTATCAGTGTGGAATAGTTTATAGCCTTATATGTGGTATTCAGAAGGTCTTTCTCTATCTTTCAGGTTGAACCAGGTCTCCATTATAGCAATAATATCTATATTGTCTGCACATGCAAGTAATCTTAGCTCATCTATCTTATTTCTTAAACTCCTGCTATTAGTATAGTAAACCTTAAGGAAGCTAGTCACTCTCTGCCCTCTACTTTCACTCATTGTTGATTAATTGCTTTGCCTTTACAAGCAGCTTTATTTTGAATATTGTCTATGAAACATATTCCTGAGGTATCCTGGTAATATCTGCTGTTTTCAACCCTTGTACTGCAACTTGATTGTTTCCCACACACACCCATACCTCTATAATCTATCAGTTTAAAGTCCTAGACAAGTCAGCAATGGCCCCGTCAATCGAGTTGGCTAATGCAACCACTCCGGCCCCTGAGAGATGTACCCCATCCCTTGCATATATATCATGTTTGCCATAAAATTTGCCCCAGTTATCAATGAATGGGATTGCAAATTCCTTGCAGTACCTGTCTAGCCAGCAATTTACACCAGTTACCCTAGACATCCATTCATTGCTCACTCCCCTTCTAGGCAAGATGCTACATATGATTGCGACCCCTCCCTTATAACTAATTACATCTTGGGCTGACTTGTACTTATCCAGCAGCTCTTGTCTCCTGCCCTTCCCGATATCATTTCCACCAGCACTAAGACAGATGATGGGGTTGTTTAAATTACCTGAAATAATGTTATCCACTCTGTTGACTATGTCACCAACACCAGCTCCCGGGAAACCCACTCTCTGTCTAATGTTCCTATCTCTGTTATAGAAAGCACGGTTCATATATCTTATCTGTGAGTCACCCACAACCAGAATGTTCATACCTTGATTAGCAGGGGAGTTAGTGGTAACTTTAACCTCACTAACCACTGAAATACTCTCGTCCTGGAGAACAGAAAATCGATTTCCTACCTTCAGATCTTCTCTATTAAGCTTCCTTATCTTGACACTTCTACCTTTAGTCTAGACCACATTCCACATGAAGGGTTGCCACTCTTTGACTCACTGCTGGTAACCTTTTTCTCCACACCGACTTCACCCTTCACACACTCACTCACAAATCCATCTAGGCGATTTTTCAACCTTCTATTTTCCTCTTGGAGAAGTTGAACCTCCTCCTTCAACACTTTAACCTGAGATTCCCAAACACTACAACAAGCCATGATGCTCTATAACGCTCAACACTAATTCCCCAGAAAGCTAGGACAGGATGAGCTTTCGTGACCACTGACCTCAGTGTACTGGCGAAAATCTTGGTTCATTAATACGACTCTCACCAAACACTAGTTCACTACTACTGCTGCTGTTACTACTGCTACTACTACTACTGCTACTACTACTACTGCTACTACTACTACTGCTACTGCTGTTACTATTGCTGTTACTACTGCTACTATTACTACTACTACCACTACTACTGTAATGTAACAACAGTAGTGTTACGTTACTGATGGTGTAACACCAGCAGTGTAGTGTAACACCAGCAGTGTGATGGTGTAACACCAGCAATGTGGTGTAACACCAGCAGTGTAGTGTAACACTAGCAGTGTGATGGTGTAACACCAGCAGTGTGGTGTAACACCAGCAGTGTGATGGTGTAACACCAGCAGTGTGATGGTGTAACACCAGCAGTGTGATGGTGTAACAGCAGCAGTGTGATGGTGTAACACCAGCAGTGTGATGGTGTAACACCAGCAGTGTGATGGTGTAACACCAGCAGTGTGATGGTGTAACACCAGCAGTGTGATGGTGTAACACCAGCAGTGTGATTGTGTAGCACCAGCAGTGTGATGGTGTAACACCAGCAGTGTGATGGTGTAACACCAGCAGTGTGATGGTGTAACACCAGCGAGTGTGATGGGTGTAACACCAGCAATGTGATGGTGTAACACCAGCAGTTTGATGGTGTAACACCAGCAGTGTGATGGTGTAACACCAGCAGTGTGATGGTGTAACACCAGCAGTGTGATGGTGTAACACCAGCAGTTTGATGGTGTAACACCAGCAGTGTGATGGTGTAACACCAGCAGTGTGATGATGTAACACCAGCAGTGTGATGGTGTAACACCAGCAGTTTGATGGGTAACACCAGCAGTGTGATGGTGTAACACCAGCAGTGTGATGGTGTAACACCAGCAGTGTTGTGTTACACAGACTTGGATCAAGTGTCACATCCTCCAGCAGAGTGAAGGATGTGACATAATAACATCCTCCTATTTTATTTGCATTTTTTTTGTCATCTCCGTTTTGTGTCGCAATTATTTTACACTTGATTTCATTCCCTAGATTTTGACGCCTATTCAATTTGAAGAACCTAGGCCTTCTTACGGTATATAGACGGGGCAGTCCATGTTAGTTTAATATCTTTATTATGCACCTCATACCCATCCTGTGGGCGGTAGTCAAAGATTACAGTGGTGTGATAAATGATTTTGAAAACCGACAAGTTTTCTGGACAGGCTGCAGGCCTGGTCCAGCAACTGGCTCCTGGAGTTCAACCCCACCAAGTGCAAAGTCATGAAGATTGGGGAAAGGCAAAGAAGACCGCAGACAGAGTACAGTTTAGGGGGCCACAGACTACAAACCTCACTCAAGGAAAAGGATCTTGGGGTGAGTATAACACCGGGCACATCTCCTGAAGTGCACATCAACCAAATAACTGCTGCAGTATGCGGGCGCCTAGCAAACCTAAGAACAGCATTCCGACATCTTAATAAGGAGTCATTCAGGACCCTGTACACTGTGTACGTTAGGCCCATATTGGAGTACGCAGCACCAGTTTGGAACCCTCACCTAGCCAAGCATGTAAGGAAACTAGAGAATGTGCAAAGGTTTGCAACAAGACTAGTCCCGGAGCTAAGGGTATGTCCTACGAAGAAAGGTTAAGGGAAATCGGCCTGACGACACTGGAGGACAGGAGGGTTAGGGAAAACATGATAACGAAATATAAAATACTGTGAGGAATTGACAAGGTGGACAAAGACAGGATATCCAGAGATGAGACACGAAACAATGATCACAATTGGAAGTTGAAGACTCAGATGAGTCAAAGGGATGTTAGGAACTATTTCTTCAGTCATATAATTGTCAGGAAGTGGAATAGTCTGGCAAGGGACATAGTGGAGGCAGGAACCATACATAGCTTTAAGATGAGGTTTGATAAAGCTCATGGAGCAGGAGAGAGAGAACCTAGTAGAGATCAGTGAATAGAGCGGAGCCAAGAGCTATGAATCGACCCCTGCAACCACAAATAGGTGAGTACAAATAGGTGACTACACACAAGCTGGGACAAAACGGGACACAGCAACAAGGGGTCATAACTGGAAGCTGAAGACTCAGATGAGGTCACAGGGATGTTAGGAAGTATTTCTTCAGTCGTAGAGTTGTCAGGAAGTGAAACAATCTGGAGAGTGATGTAGTGGAGGCAGGATCCATACATAGCTTTAAGAATAGGTGCGATAAAGCTCTTGGAGCAGGAGAGAGTGGACCTAGTAACGACCAGCAAAGAGTCAGGGCCAGGAGCTACGGATCGACCCCTGCAACCACAAAGAGGTGATCACAAATAAGTGAGTACGCACAAACGGATCAGGACAAGAGGTACCATTGGTCTGACAAATGGTCTGGCAAATGGTCTGGCAAAATGCAAAGTTATGAAAACTGAAGAAGGAGAAAGAAACAACTCTTAGCTTGTAAAAGAGCTGAGGCAGGATAACATCCCTCAGCTTGTAAAAGAGCTGAGGCAGGATAACAGCTCTCAGCTTGTAAAAGAGCTGAGGCAGGATAACAGCTCTCAGCTTCTAAATGAGCTGAGGTAGAATAATATTAAGTTTAGAAGCAGATGTGGCAGATAACATTAAGCTTAGAACCGATTTATGGAACAATGTAAAGTGTAGAACTGGATTTATCGGATAATATTAAACCGAGTATGTACCATTCAATACACGTCTGGCTGTAAAGGTAATCTGTGAGAGGTTTCTTCTCTTATTTACCAATTAACCATGTATATTCAAGAGGTGAAGCACGCTGTGCTACTTAGAAAACTGTTGCAGTAATCACAACTCAGGGACGGCATTATTCATCATAAAATGACGCTGATTTAGATGATTACCCATAAATAATAGAGAAACGTATTACGGAGTCACCCATTACTTTCACCGTAAAGAAAACGGAACTTGCTTGGGAGGTGAGTTAGACAGGGTGGGTTAGGTAGGGTGGTGGGCTAGCCAGGATGGTTGACTAACCAGGGTGAAGGACTAACCAGGGTGGTGGGCTAGCCAGATTGGTGGGTTAGCCAGGAAGGTGGGCTAGCCAGGGTGGTGGGCTAGCCAGGAAGGTGGGCTAGCCAGGGGTGGTGTACTAACCAGGGTGGACTAACCAGGGTGGTGGGACTTACCAGGGTGGTGGGGCTAGCCAGGGTGAATGTGGTGTTTGTAAATCAGGGTAAACAATCTTCTGACCCACACTTCAACATGCGATGACTCGCCGCTCACTATGTAACAACCACTGGCTTTCCAGTGCTGGTATACCTCACCTGAGGCTGGGTAATCGTTTGCGTACCTGTCAAAAAGTTTACAAGGATCACCGTAAAGAACATTCATACTTACTCTTGTGCCTACTACATATATAAAACTTTCACTCTAATATAAACCCTCTGCTCAAAACTCTCCTCACCACACAATAGGACCCATGACCACAACACAAGACACAGATCACTTTTGATATACCCCGTGTTCATATCAACCTATGTAAAAATTCTATGCACATAAAGGGCCCCAGAATCTAGAATTCATTACCAAAATAAATATTAAGATAATCTTGTCTGAAAATCAATTTAAGACTCAACTCAAAACCACCTACTCACCCAAAACTAAATGATCATGCTATAACTACTTTGAAAAATGCTCATTGTTACTTTCCCATACGATAATCTCAATTTTAAAATATGTTACTATTTATTTACCCCCCACTCATAAGTTAATGTCAAAAATGCTCAATGTTATTTTCCTTAAGATAATCTCAATTCCATATTATCATTCAAGAATCTTAACACCTGTAACAATCTAAGTCTAATATCATTATATAATAATTTAAACAGTAAAAATTTTATCATATTGTAATTTTGAAAATAATTTTTAACTAGAATAAACTCAATAAATTTCTTATTAAATTAAAATAGTTTTTTAAAGGGCTAGAATAAGCTGCCCCTAATGCCATGGCATGTCAGTGGCTCTCCTTGCACTCAATTTACATTGTAACTTCCGATACCCATGTAATCTGCAATGTAATCTGCAATGAAATAAAATTTGTTTGTTTGTTTGTTTGTTTATTTAGTCATAATGAAAAGGCAAATGTACACTCATGTAAAACCCACACAACACACACACACACACACACACAAACACACCAGGAGCTGGGAGCTGAGTCTCGACCCCCGCAACCACAATTAGGGGAGTACACAACATATACAACAGCCAGTGTCTAATCGACATTTTCTAGGACAAAAAGGTACTTACACACACACAAATATGGAGAGTGATGTAGTGGTGGCAGGGTCCATAACATAGCTTTAAGACGAGTACGAAAGCTCTTGGAAGGGGAGTGGACCTAGTAACAAATAGCAAAGAGGTTGGGGTAGGGGCACAACTGAACCCTGCAACCACAAATAGGTGGTCCCCACACACACACATATATACACACATATAACAAATACAGAGAAGAAAAAAGGGGAAAACGGGCCAGGAGTGTTTTGAAGAATCATTGTGCAGCCACAACTGACCCGGGTCCCGGGGACACCCCCTGCCAGATGTAACATACAAATCACCTTTTTGTGGCTGCATGTGAGGCTGGCATCTGGTCCTGCATCACTGGTGGCTGGGGGTCATAAACCCTACTCGGGAGAGCTGAATATATACATAGAGCATAACATTGTGGGAAGATGCTGGGGGAAGTGGTGGTGGTACCACATACTAGGTGCACATATTAGTGAGTGTGCACACAGGCACTAAGGCCAGACAAACATATCCTAATATAGTTGTTAAATAAGTGTAGGAGCAGGGAAGAAGGTTTATGGAACTGACAGTAATTTAATGCACACAGACAGTGTAAACATACAATAACTCCCCACACACACACAAACACAGACATATAACGACATAAAAATTGGGGGGGAATCGACAAGGTAGACAGTGACAGGATGTTCCAGGGGGGAACACAGAAAAAGGGACACAACGGAAGCTAAGACTCAGATGAGAAAAGGGATGTTAGGAAGCATTTCTTCAGCCACAGAAGTGGGGAAGTGGAATAGTCTAAAAAGATATAGTGGAGGCAGGAACCATACATAGTTTTAAGACGAGGTATGATAAAGCTCATGGAGCGGGAGAGCAGACCCCCAGTAGGACAGCGAAGAGACGGGGCCAGGAGCTGGTCTCCCCCCCTGCAACCACAATTGGTAGTACACACACACACACACACACACACACAAAGAGTCATGGTACGTGACAGGTGTCAAGTGGGCACCTGTATGAGGGGGTTCCAAAAAAAGGGTTAGCCTGGACCTGTACTGTTTTTGTTATATGTGAAAGACATAAGGAAAGGGGGATAGACTCAGAAGTCCCCCTGTTTGCAGATGATGAATTTAAAGGGGAAAATTTAAAATATGAGGATCAGGCAGGACTACAAAGAGACCTGGACAGGCTACAACCTGGTCCGTAACTGGCCTTTTTTAATTTAACCCCCAAATGTAAAGTCATGAAGATCGGGAAGGGGAAAAAAACCCAGACAGAGTATAGTCTAGGTGGCCAAAAAATGCAAACCCCCTCAGGAAAAAAAACTTGGGGTGGTATAACCGAGCATTCCGAGGCACACATCAATTAGATAACTGCTGCAGCATACGGGCGCTAAAAATAAGAATAGCGTTCCAATACCTCACAAAGGAACATTCAAGACTCTGACACCAAACGTCAGGCCCATACTGGGTATGGCCCGTTTGGAAACCACCTGGTCAAGCACATCAAGAAATTAAGAAAGTGCAAAGGTTTTTAAAAGACATCCCAGAGCTAAGGGGGGTTTTCCTACTTAGAAGGTTAAGGGAAATCGGCCTGACGACACTAGAGGCAGGAGGGTTGGGGAAATGTAACGACATATAAAATACTGCAAGGAATAGATAAGGTGGGGAGAGACAAGATGTTCCAGAGAGGGGACACAGAAACAAGGGTCCTTGGAATTTTAAGCTCCTATGAGTCAAAGGGATGTTAGGAAGTTTTCTTCAGTCATAGAGTTGTCGGAAGTGAAATAGCCTAGAAAGCGACGTAGTGGAGGCAGGAACCATATATATTTTTTAAAACGGGTTTGATAAAGCTCATGGAGCGGGGAGAGAGGACCTAGTAGCAATCAGTGAAGGGGCGGGCCAGGGCATGAATCGCCCCCCGCAACCACAAATGGTAGTACAAAAGGTGAAACACACACACACACACACTAAAATAATAAGGAAAAAAACGGGGTAGTATAACACCAGGAATCCCTGGGGCACATCCCAAATAACTGCTGCAGCTTGGGCGCCTAGCAAACCTAAGAACACATTCCGACATCTTAATAAAGAATCGTTCAGGACCTTGTACACTGTGTAGTTGGCCCCAAGGGTATGCCCCATTTGGAACCCACACCTAGCCAAGACATAAAAAGCTAGAGAAAGTGAAAAATTTTTAACAAGACTGTCCCGGAGCTGGGGTATGTCCTACGAGGGGGGGTTAAGGGGAAATCGACCTGACGACACTGGAGGACAGGAGATTGGGGGACATGATAACGACATATAAGATACTGAGAGGAATTGACAAGGTGGACAAAGACAGAATTTCCAGAGATGGGACACAGCAAAAGGGAAAGTTGAAAGTTGAAGACTCGAGAATCACAGAGATGTTAGGAAGTATTTCTTCAGTCACAGAGTGGTCGGAAGTGGAATAGTTTGGGAAGCGATGTAGTGGGGCAGGTTCCATAAACTTTAAGAAGAGGTATAAAAAAACTCATGGCGCGGGAGAGTGACCCAGTAGCGGCCAGTGGAGGCGGGGCCGGGCCCGCTCGCCCCCCGCAACCACCTGGTAGTACACACACACCCCCCCCGGTGGTTTTTGGTAAAGCCTGCTTCACGCACAGAGGGCCCGGGTTAATTGTGGGGGGGAAAAAAATTTAAGTGTTTCCTTACAACACATGCATAAAACAGGCCTAGTGTCAAATCGACATGTGCCTAGGACAAAATGGTAACTAACACAAACAGCCTACTAACTTTTGGGCCCAAAAATAAACACAGCCCACTAACCATTAGGCCTAAAAAAACCCAGACACCTTGCACTCAAAAACCCCCTAATATATATATACACTTATACACACACACACACACTCCACCTCTATCCCTCTTTCTCTCCACCTCTCTCTCTCTTCTCTCCAGCACCCACTCTCTACCCTATCCCAGGTCTTTCCCAGCACCCTTCAATAAAATAAAACCCACCCTCCTTTCTACTCTCCCCATCTTCCTCCCCTTTCTCTCCCTCTCTCACTGTCTCCCTCTCTCTTCCTCTATCCCTCTTTCTTTTCCTCCTCTCCCCACTTTTTTCTCACTCTTTTTCCTCTCCCCCTCTTTCTCTCCACCTTCTCTCTACCCTCTCTTCCTACCTGTCTCGCACACACGCATACACAAACACAAAACAAAATCAGGCCTAGTGTCTAATCAATGTGCCTAGGACAAAATGGTAACTAACATACATATACATACACACACACATGTTCACACACACACGCACTACAAAAACCTAACCCATTAAACAAAAAAAATGGTGGCTTAGGGGGGAATCGTAGGCTCTGGGGATCAGTGGAAGATGTTCCTGGTAAGGAAGAATGGATGGAAGAGCATGTAAAAGGCTGGAACAAGAGGGGGAGAGTAAATAGATGGGGTTTTTTGTAAAAAATGGAGAAGAGAAAAGGAGGCAAAAGAAGAAGATATGGATGCCCAAACTGAAGCCGCAGAACCCCAGGATACGGGCCCTAGAATATGAGGCAAATATGTTGAAGGAGTTACGGGCTAGTGCCCAGAGGAGACATGGTATCTGAAGCATGTACACCCATATTAAATGAGGAGCCCAATGGAAAGGAAGGAGACAAGATTTATGCTCAAGCCCTATCAGTCCACCAAGCAAGGCCAGAGGAATGTGGGGAAGGGCTGTTAGGATCAGGGATAGCAGTAAGTGGGGGGGAGAAGGTAGAAAAGGTGACAGATGATGCAGAGGCAGGACCATGCCACCAAGAGTTACAAAAAAATAAGGGAGACAATGGCTATGTACAAACTGGACCCAGGGACATGGAGGGAAAGGCAATGGGAGGAGGAGAGGGAGAAGTCAGTGTTTATTCATGGGCATCAGAAGAGCGAAGGGAGGACACATAATGAAAGATGGTAGAAAGAAAAGTGGGAGATTGAAAACATCATCAAAGAAATAGGCAAGGAAGACATGACTGATATAGTAAATTTTCAGAAAATAGGAGGGTACTTTGCAGTCGAGAAATTGGCCGGTCAAACTGATTTTCAAGACAGAAATGGTGTGGAACAGGGTCCTGCAAGAGAAATCACAGCTGAAGGAATCATCAACATACAAGAGGGTGTTCTAGACCGTGACAGAACAAGAACAGAATGACAGCAGCTGTGGGAGAAGATACAGAAACGAAAGGGGCTAGAAAGAGAGACAAGGGCAGAGTCAGCAGAGGACAACCAGAGCCAGGTAGAGCAACAAGCAGAAGTACATATAGAACCACCCTCAGAACCCCACAGCCAAACATGCTATCCAACACAAACCATAATTCAGACTTACAGCCCCCAGCCCACACTATGCTGTAGAACCCCACAGCACATTGCCAGGTCCCCACCCTCACAGACCCTCAGAACACAGTGTTGGAAAGGAGACTGAAGGTATGGTACACTAATGCTGATGGAATAATGAAAAAGGGAGTGGCCGAGAGAATCAAAGAGGCATCACCGGACATCATAGCTCTCACCGAAACCATGCTCACAGGAACGATAACAGGTGCCATGTTTCCAACAGGATATCAGATCTTGAGGAAAGACAGAGGGAACAGAGGGGGTGGAGGAGTGGCACTGCTCATCAAAAAACCCAATGGGATTTTGTCAAGCTGGAGAGAGGAGACAGAGGAGAAGCAAAAGACTACATAATAGGAACACTTCAATCTGGAGGCCCCAAGGTGGTAATTGGTGATGTTTAACCCACCACAGAACAGCAGGAGGCCAAGGCAAGAATATGATGAGAGTAACAAGCGATGGTTGACACACTGGCTTGAAGGTGGTGGAAGGGCTCATGGAGCAGGGCAAAGCTGCTGATTGTGGGGACTTCAATCCCAAAAAAAATTTACTTTGAGAACCTAGAGCCACATTTGGGCCCAGAAATGTGGAGGGCTAAGATGATGGGGTGGTTCTGGGGAAAAACCCCATGTTTCCAACATGTAAGGGACACTACCAGTGGAGAGGAGAACCAGCAAGACTGGACCTAGTATTCCTTAGTAGTGCAGATAATGAGAATCACATGAAAACCCCCGGGCCAGTGACACGTGGTTCTGAGCTTCGAATAATAGTAAATTACAAGTGGAGAGGGGGCAGGAAAAGGGAGGACAATGAACCAAACAAAGGGGGACTACACAGGCTGAAAAATTTCCTCAGAGGTTTCCCCGTGGGGGAACCCAAAAAAGATGGTTTCCCAAGGGGGAACGAAATAACAAAAAGTCCCGGATGAGCCTTGGTTCCCCCAAAAGGGGAGAGACCAAAACCAAGTGTGTGAAATGGAAGAAGATAGAAGGCAAAGACCCAGGGGAAAAAAGGGGAGCAGTCGTAGAGGAAATGAATATGCACAGGTAAAGGGGGGCCAAGCAATATGAAAATGACATAGCAGAAAAGAAATCTGACCCGAAGCTGTTGTACAGCCACATCAGGGGGAAAACAACAATCAAGGACCCGGTATCAGCAGAAGGAAGAGGGGATCAAAGAAACGACAGAAGTTGTGAGGGCTCAAATAGTTCAAAGAATGTTCACAGACGAGACAGAAGGGACTCCAGAAAGATGGAGGGTGGAGTACACAATCAAGTGTTGGACACAATAAATACAACCGAGGAAGAAGTGAAGAGGCTGCTAAGCGAGCTAGATACCTCAAAGGCGATGGGGCCGGATAACATTTCTCCATTGGTCCTGAGAGAGGAGCAGAGGCGCTATGTGTACCATAACAACTTAATCTTCAACACATCTATCAAAACAGAGGCGACTACCTGAAATGGAAGACGGCAAATGTAGTCCCAATTTTAAAAAAGAAGACAGACACGAAGCATTAAACTACAGACCAGTGTCGCAGCATGTATAGTATGCAAAGTCATGGAAAAGATTATCAGGAGGAGAGTGGTGGAGCACTCTAGAAAGGAATGAGCTTATCATCGACAGCCAGCGCACGGTTTCAGGGACGAGAAATCCTGTTTCACAAACCTAGTGGAGTTCTATGAGTGAGGTGACAGCAGTAAGACAAGGAGAGAGAGGGGTGGGTATATTGCATTTCTTGGACTGTAAGAAGGCCTGAGAGCCTGGAGGACCAGGCAGGGATAACAGGAAAGGCACTGCAATGGATCTGGTCACCTGTCAGGAAAGCAACAGCGACTCATGGTACGTGGCGAGGTGTCAGGTGGGTGCATGTGACGAGCGGGGTTCCACAGGGGTCAGTCCTAGGACTGGTGCTGTTCTAATTGTTGTGAACTGTGACGGAAGAAATAGATTCAGAGGTGTCCCTGTTTGCAGATGATGTGAAGTTGATGAGAAGAAACTGGCTCATGGAGTTAAACCCCACCAAGTGCAAAGTCATGAAGATTGGGGAAGGGCAAGAAGATCACAGACGGAGTACAGTGTAGGGGTTAGAGACACAAACCTCACTCAAAGGAAAAAGAATCTTAGGGTGAGTATAACATCAGGCACATCTCCTGAAGCGCACATCAACCAAATAATTGCTGCAGCATATGGGCGCCTAGTAAACCTAAGAACAACATTCCGACATCTTAATAAAGGAATCATTCAGGACACTATTACACCGTGTATGTTAGGCCTATATTGGAGTATACAGCACCAGTTTGGAACCCACACTTGGCCAAGCATGTAAGGAAACTAGAAAAAGTGTTCTTGTTTGCAACAAGACTAGTCCCGGAGCTAAGTGTCATGTCCTACGAGGAAAAGTTAAGGGAAATCGACCTTACGACACTTTGGAGGACAGGAGAGAGAGGAGGATATGATAACGACAAATAAAATACTGAGAGAGAGAATTGACAGGTGGAGAGAGACAGGATGTTCCAGGATGGGACACAGCAACAAGGCGTCACAATTGGAACTTGAAGACTCAGATGAATCACAGGGATGTTAAGAAGTATTTCTTCAGTTACAGAGTTGTCAGGAAGTGGAATAGTCTGGGAAGTGATCAAGTGGAGGCAGGATCATACATAGCTTTAAGAAGAGGTATGATAAAGCTCATGAAGCAGGAAAGTGACCTAGTAGCGACCAGTGAAGAGGGGGCCAGGAGCTATGAATCGGCCCCTTCAACCACAATTAGGTAGTACAACTAGGTGAGTACACACACACTAGCTAATACTGATTTTTTTTAATTTACAAAAAATAATTTTACAAAACTTCAAAACTCACATAATTTGACAATTACTCATCGTATCTCTTTTATGCATTTTGGAAATAACCCACAAGACATATAACATCCTGAAGAGCCACAGTCATACGTTGTTTTGTAATAAACTGACAGAGGAACTGCAGTAAGTTATATAATTCACAGTATTGGAGAATACCATATTAACAAAATACTGTGATCATATAAAAAAACTGATTGATACAAAACATATATAGTACCTTGAAGTGTGAAGGTAGTCCAATTTTAATATTGATGGTCATTAAAAACACAAGTAAAAGGCAATACAGATGTGAGGTGGCTCTTTTATGTGCCTCAGTATAGGCTGTGACTGAAGTGTGTTTTAATCCCCTTCTAAAAAAAAAAAAAAAAATTATATTTTGGTAGATATAGATATTTCTAAGAAATTTCTCAACACAAACTAATAACAGTTAAGAAATGGATATCAGGTCTCATGTGATATATGGTAGGCTTTAATGCATAGTTAACATTATGAAGCTTGCTATATTGCATTTTATATTAAAAAATGTCACAAAATAATGAGAGTATATGTATGAAATATATATATATATATATATATATATATATATACTTTATTTAAAGACAAAATACATTGACAAGAATACAATGAGAGTAAAACAACATAGATAACAACTCAGAGCTACATCTCAAATACTTCGTCAGCTCCCCGGCAGTGGGCCGTGCCCAAGAATACTGCGGGCATTTCCCCTCTGGATCGCAACACTGAGTCTCTGAAAGGAAGCTGGCCGCCCTGTGGTCCTTGGTTTGTATGATGAGTTTCTCACTAGCTCTTTGAGAAACTTTAGAGCACACTTTTGCCCTCATGCTCAAGGTCTCCGACCCTGTGCGATGAAGTTATGGCAAAGGGAGCCTTCATATATATATATATATATATATATATATATATATATATATATATATATATATATATATATATATTTACATATATACTTAAATACACATTACTACTCCAAATACTAGGTACACCTTATTGAAGCTCACTTCTTGAGTAAGTCGATACAAATTTTACCGTATTTTTCTATGATGATACATCCAGGGGCATGTGCTGGCATTACCATCAGTACTAGAAAATGCAGTCCTGTCTGGAAGGTTTCCAGACGAGTCGAACCACGAAAGTTGTTCTTTGAACTGTTGGGAAGTTGCGTCTGGTGGCTTATATACAAGTACAGTGACTAGGTTTGGTTCTCGATTTTTATTGTCAGAACTTCAACTACATCATAGCGTGTGATTTCGAATTTCACTCAAATTATCACAAAAATTCACAAAATAACCCGCACATAGCAGAGAGGAGTTTACGACGACGTTTCGGTAAATGGTCAAGTGGGACCGAAACGTCGTAAGCTCCTCTTATGTGTGGAATTATTATATTGGTATTCAGTCACGGTATTGTGCCTTTTTGTTCTATCTGAAATGTTTCACTTGAAATCTTGAGTCTTACTTGCTAGGTTAAGTCTAGAGTCTTCTCACTTCCTAGGTTGAATCTTGAGTCTTGCCTTCCTAGGTTAAATCTTGAGTCTTGCCACTTGCTAGGTTAAGTCTAGAGTTTTCTCACTTCCTAGGTTAAATCTTAGTCTTGCCACTTCTAGGTTAAATCTTGAGTCTTGCACTTGCTAGGTTAAGTCTAGAGTCTTCTCACTTGCTAGGTTAAATCTTGAGTCTTGCCACTTCTAGGTTAAGTCTAGAGTCTTGCCACTTCCCTAGGTTAAGTCTAGACTGCTTTTAAAAACAGTTTGTGAGTGAATCAACAAGGAAACTATCTGGTGTTGACTGGTGTAACTGACAAACTTCCTCTCCACATCAAGACCTGACACACACTAATAAAGAACATTTATTAACTTGTACAAGACATAATCAACATATAGTCTTCACGAAACAATGCCTCCTAGAAGCTGTCCTAAGTGAATATATCAAAGACTTGTACAACATCCATATTTTAAAGTATAATAAAAAAATGGATAGTCTAACCTTATAAACCATTATAGTTAGATTAATAAAAGCAGGAAGTATAATAAAGATGAATATGGTTATTGTTTTAAATATCTGTTTATTAATTTAATTTCATTACATTATATTGTCACAAAAAGATAGCAAATAAAAGATGCAATCAAATTATCTCACATAAGTAGAGGAAAAAGCAAGAAAATAGAAAGAAAGATAATGTTTGATCTGATGAGCATTAGGGTCCCAGAGCTGCATCTTCTGGAGCTCATAACACTGCTAAATACTCAGTGAAGCAATATTTCTGGAACCTCTTTTCATCACAGCTTCTTCCATAACCTAAGACTTCTGGAGTTTCTGTGCGATTTTAAACTGTTTTATCAACTGAAAAAATAATTTAATTAGCATATATGAAATTAAGGAAGATTAATATAATTGACGTGAACTGCACTATGGTTAATTGAACGGCAATCCACCTAGACATTATCACAATATTATCTCAGACAATTTATGGTATAATATTTGCTAACTTACATACATCAGAAGTTCACAATACAAGATCAAGAGGAAAGGTCAAGTGGAAAGGTCAAGAGGAAGGTCAAGAGGAAGGTCAAGAGAAGGTCAAGTCACGATCTTTCTAAAGATTAGAAGACATTTGACAATGTATTGAAAAAAAGCAGGAATGTACAGAAGGAATTCCAGGACAAGAGTTATGCTAGGAAAATTGTATATGAGGACTGACTCAACAATAAGTCGTCTTTGAAGGCTAGAGGCGTAGTTTACACAGAGGAACAGTTAATGGAACGACTGGCGATTTCTAACATGACAGAATAAAAAGTACTGTTGGTGTCGGCAAGCCGAACACATCTTGTATGATTTTAATTCATCAGAAAGGCGGCCAGTTTCTCAAAGTACTACTGGAGAGGACAAGAGGAGCACGAAATAGAGACGATTCAGAAACATCAGTGACATAAGGAGTAAATTATGTACAAGATAACTGTGAAGCGCATTAGACAAAGGAAGATTTATATCTAGGGGACGGAGGATGTTCTTAAGATTTGTAAATTATAAATAGGGATGGAAAAGAACAGGAGACTTCACGGGAGAACTTAGTTTGGGAAGGAGGTCCGCTTAGTATGAGAATATACAGAGCATGGAAGGAGCCTAGACACGGGGATTGTCTCAGTCGTTTAAATCAACGGATATAGTCCCACTCCACAAAGGTGGCAGTAAAGTAATAACAAAGAATTGCAGACCGATAGCACTAACTGTCACATCATAAAAATCTTTGAAAGGGAGTTCTAAGAAGCAAGATCGCCAACCACTTGGACTCCCAACAGCTGCACAACCCTGAGCAGCATGGGTTTAGAGCAGGTCGCTCCTGCCACAAACAACTACTGGACCATTATGACATGGAGGTTTGGATGCAGTGGAGGACAAACAAAATGCAGATGTAGACCCATACACAGGCAGCAAAAATATTCCACCAGCGCGATTATGATGTAATAGTAAGCTACTGTCTGCTATATGCGGGTTATTTGTATATATAGTAAAAGCGTGTTTGATCAGACCCTGATACACCGTCAAGCCTGGTCATGGACCACAACCGCGGGGGCGTTGACCCCCAGAACACCCTTCATAGGGACTATAGCATCCGCTGGGAAGAGTTGAGATTTCCGAGTCGGAGACAGACATTGTGGTCCAGATGCGGAGGGCATCTAGGAAGGAAATATAAGAACACTTTTTCTTGACAAAGAAACACATGGTAAGAAAAGTAAAGAATGTACATCCCACCCAGGTAATGCAAAACCAGTAGCAAAGCATCTTCCGGAAGCAACAGAAGTAATGAGTTTGTACCAAGAAATGAGTTTGCACCAAGAAATGAGTTTGTACCAAGAAATAGGTTTGTACCAAGAAATGAGTGCAAGAGACTAGAGTCAATGGCCAAACAAGACATCCAATTACATAGTGAAGCCAGAGTGAAAGACATACCCCAGTAAAAGGAACAATTTCGAAATTCTCCATATAAAGATTAGGAAGGATATGGGATCAAGGAGAGCCCATAGCAACACCATAGGTTTGAGAAATAAAATTTATCTTGAAATGCAATAAGATGTGCTCTTCGGTGGGCATAGGGATATGAAGTAGCCTTTAGTAGCGTTAACTTAAAGAAAATGATGATTATAAAATCAGTGCCATTAGTCAACTAGGTAATGAGTTGCACACGTTTATCAGCAGTGAACTTATTCTGGGTTACTTAGGCAAATGTTACTTTGGGCAGATATTGATGCCCTCAGATGTCCGTCACAGTTTCCAGAAGAGGATATGTAAACGTAGGTTCATATAAATATGAACCTACGCTTAACCTCATATGGGTTGTTTTTCAATGATCTGTCAGACCGAACGTCGTCGCCAAGTTTCCAACCATCCATGAAAGTCTTCGACCTCTTCCCAATAAATGGTACAAACATTGCTTCAACCAAGCTGACTCCTGCTTAAACCTAACTGACTCCTACTTCAACTCTAAGGTCTGGGTCACAAGGTCTGTACGGCCTATACCTAAAATTGCCTTTAATACCTAAATCTAAATGAGTCAGATGCAAAAATTTCCAGCTTTCAAAAGGCTTTCCAAATTCTTCCACGAATTCCTGTTATCGAATATTAATAATTTGGCAATATTGTTTTTTTTTTATATTTTTTATTTACATTTCAACATTAAAAAGTGTTTCAAACATTACTGCCTGAGCACAAGCAGGAGACCACCAAGGCAGGCACTTCTGAGAATGCTTGCCAAAGGTTTGAGGGATAGAATGCGAAGCTGCTGTGAAGACGGAGGACGAAAGAGATGTAAATCCTCATCAATGGAGGATGAGGAAGGAACCTCATGAAAGGCAGTAAGATGTGTGTAAGGTCCCATTTCGCCTGGTCAAATTGCCAGCGTGGGCTGAGGAGTGGAGAATACAGAGAAGGGGACTTAAGGATGATTGGAAAATGATCGCTGTAGAGTCGGGAGGACAGACCAGGTGAAGTCGAGGACAGTTGAGGAAGAGCAGATGGAGAGATCATTCAAGAGAAAAGAATGAGTTCGAGGATCAAAATGGGTAGGAGTACCCGTATTTAAAACATGGAGGAGAGAAGCAAGAAATGCTTCCAACTGAGCAGCCGCAAGTCTGGTGCGACCCTCCCCAGAGAAAATGAATTGTGTGCATTAAAATCGCCAAGTAATAGAAGGGGTGGCAGCAGAGGAAGAAACCAGAAAATCAACATCTGGGATAGACAATGCCTGCAAGGAAGATATAAAGAACAGAGTGTATACCACTTATTCAAGTGGATACGGGCTGCGGTGTAATGTAGAGAAGAATGAACATAGAGCTGACGGTGGCAGTTACCAGTGCGTATAAGAAAGAGCACTTTCGTTAAAAGGTTCCATCGGAAAAGGATCAAATGAATATAACAAATCATAGCCCGAAAGGGACGGATAACAGTGGATTGTAATTTGGGTTCTTGCAAACAGACCCCAACAGGGAAAAACTGGGAGAGCAACATCTGAAGCTCACCTCGGTTACCCCTGAGGCCTCAGATATTCCACTGCAAATAAGCCATGATTTATGAAGAGAGAAAGATACAAGTCGAAGTTAGAGGTATCTATGGACTAGGGTTAGAAAAGCCCACGTGTGGAGGCAGCGGAGGCCTGTAATCAAAAGAAGGAGTGGGATGCTGTGAAGGAAATAAGGGGTGTAGATGGAGGAAGGGGGAGGAGGAACCGGAGGTGCAGCCGTGTCCATCAACAGTTCAGTCTCTGCAATAAATCCTGAGATAGCTTACAGTGTTTCAGGAGTCAAAGATGCAGGATGTGGGACCACATTAGAGATAAAAGGAGGAGGAGTGTGAGCAACAATCTGGAGGCTATAGACGGTACTAAAGTAGAGGGCAGGAGATGGAAAGAGGAGACTGTCAGAGGGGCTTGGTAGAGGACAGGAGTGGAAGCGACCTGGGGGACAGTCAAAGAAGAAACTTGGGAGGGGACAGAAGGGGATGAAGATATTGAACGAGGAGGAGGAATGAACCTCCACACATGTTACAGAACTAGTCGGAGGTGAAGAACCCGGCAATGGAGATTTTTGCCGGACTTATGAAGGAAGAAGGGGGTGGGGAGGATTGGGTGGTGGACGAGGAGTGTAGACGCAGGGCTTTGTGCAAGTGAGTAGAGGAAAGGTGTGGACAGTATGGGATGCCAGGTAGGGACCTCGGAGCCAGGACAACAAAGGATTCGAGACAGGGTGACTGAGGATGGGGCGACCACAGAGTAAGCATGAAAGTCTCCCTTGAAGCGTAGATGAGGCTGACCATAGCATATGAGAAGCCTTCACCTCTTTGAGACAGCGAATTTCCCGCTCATTTAGGTAAACCTGACAATGGTGAGAGTACGATGGATGCACCTCATGACAGTTAAGGCAGAGGGAGGTAGATTACAAGAAGGACTGGCATGGTTATCGGCACCACAGACTAGACAGTGGCCATGGACCTGAAATATTTCTCTGGATGACCAAAGAAACGCAAGCAGTTTCTACACTGTTGCGGTGTAGGGATCACCTTTCGAACTTGTAACACGGCCTACGAAAATGTAGACCGAGGGTGGAAGTTCACGGCAGTCAAATGTTAAACGAGCTATATTGCAAGGATAACATCTTCGCTTACGAGCAGGGAGGACGAAAGTGTCAACTTTGACGATAGGGAGTCTTGGAGCTCAAGCTGCTCCAGAATGTCATCACCACATGTCTGGAAATTCCGTTGGACAATAGTGTGGGGTAAAATGGCAGTACCACTACAAGAATTGAGAGAGTGATGTTTGTCAATAGTGATAGGAATAGTATCTATGGTCATGGGAGGGAAAAGATCGTGAGCTTGGCCAGCATTCTGGACCATGATGCGAGTGCCGCTCTTGAGAGTGTGGAAATGAGATATCTTTATCTACACATGGCATAGGAGAGCTTTACCAATACTATGATCAGAAGATAGGTTTAGGAGAGGTCGGTCATGAAGTAAAAAACTTTGTCTATTGAGTAGTGTGAAACAAAGTGTTTAAAGGGAGTGTGTGTGATGAGCTGGTCGTTTCTGAGATGAATGAAGGAAGTGTCGAATCATCATGGGGTCTTGGTCATTTGGATGTGGGACCGGAGGTGGTCCGACGTGTGACGGGCGAGCAATCCGAAAATTGCCGCACCATAGAGGAAAGCCGGAATCAAGGTCAGAGAAGAGCGAAGGTCAGACATGTCAAATGGGATGGTCGGAACCCCAGTACCTGAAGCAGGTGACGGAGCAGCACCAGCTTCACCAGGGTATAGGAGGTGTCAGTTGTCCATTAACAGGTAGAGGTCAGAACTGGGTGCAGTGTCAGGAAGGGGCCAGGGTAGTAGGTTCAATGGCTGACCCAATCCATGAAAGGGCATCAATCCCCCCTCTCACCCAAAACCTCAACACAGTAGTGCAGATGCTGCATGGAGCCATTATACCCTACCCTTCATGCCAGTAAACCAGCAATCCAGGATAGCAACCTCTCACATCCACCGAGCCACCTAGCGGACAAAGAGGCGGCCGGATACCCACCATAGCATACCTCCTTCAGCCACCACCCGGAATCCGAAAGGTGGCCTCCAGAGATACAGCTATCGCCCAAAAAAGATACCCAAAGCCACCCCCCAGGAGACCAGAGGGGGGATCGGGACATCCTCAGGCGACCCCGTTTTCCCCCGGGAAACTACACCACCGCCAAGGACCTAAAAAAAATGGGATGGACCACGGGCCCCTTTCCCCCCATAGGAACTAGAATGCCTGTGGAGAGAAGCTTGGGGGAAAAATGGGAAGGGAAAAAGAGGGGGATGAGGAGGAGAAGGAGGAAAAGGGAAAAAGGGGGGAGGGGGGAAAATGGGGGGAAAAAGGGAAAGGGGGTTGGGGGAAAATTTGGTTCGGTCTGAGGAAGAAGACCAATAGGCCCCGTTCCTCAGATCGATACCTCTTACCACGACGGGGGCCCCCCCTTTAAAAAAGGACTGTTTAATAAAAGGGCAGTACTGAAAAATTATTCTCCTTTGCTGCTTCCCCGTTCTTGTCATTCTTGGATATTTGTTTTATGTTTTTTAAACTCTTTATGTCATTTACGTATTTACAAAGTGCAAATAAAAATCTGTGTGAAATGTGCAATACTATGCCCCAGATTATCAAATTCAAATGGAAGCGCTAAACCTATAAAGTCGCATAGTGCTGTGGAATGAAAAAGGGAAACCAGTTTCATCCTAGGAAAAAGGAAAAAGCAGCTCCAATTTCTTTGACAACACCACCAAACATCAGCACTGTATGACCATAGATTTAACTTTTCCCCGTGATTATTTTTGTCTATTTTTTATATTACAGAGATAGACAGACAAAAAACATGCTCAACTCCGCCATGAGAGTGCTGGCCGGGGGGGGTATCTCCCGGGGGGGAACCCTCATACCCTCCATCAGCTGAGGCAAAGTAAACAAATAATTTATGAATGACAGCTGTGAACTGGCTCTCCCCTTTCCTTCCCATCACTCACCCACTACACCTCGTAACAAAAAAACGTGCCTGGCCAGTGTGCACTCACCCAGTTTCTAACTTAAATCGTAGGGACGGGAGCCATTTCACAGCCCCCGGCCTCGTCTCTTCATTGTCCCCCGGGTTTTTTCATTTTCCCAACCTCTTGTCTGATTTTTTTTGGGCTATCCTAGGTAATCTACATATATGCTCTATTTTGATAATTTATGTAATTGTTTTTATTGTACCTGTACCTCAATAAACTTACTTATCATACATGTACACCTGAAATATTTAATGAATCCCCCCCCCACAACACAATAAGTGTCCGGGGGGCCCCAAAACTGTTCAACAGCCTCCCACCAGCCAAAAGGGCATTACCAGTAGACCTCTGGGGGCCTTCCCAAGAGGGAGCAGGACAGATACCTAAAGTCAGTGCCAGACCCCCCCCGGGCTGTGGTTTTCGTATGTTGGACTACGTGCAGCCAGCAGTAACCCCTTTTGGGATCAGGCCTGATCCACCGGGGGGCCCTTGGTCATAGACCGGGCCGTGGGGACGTCGATCCCCGGAATGCCCCCCAGGTAGACTACTTCCTCATCCAAATCCCCCCCTTCCTTACTACCCTAAAACAAAATAATTTTCTGACTACTTACTATTACACTTTTCTTTTTTGGTTTCCTTCTATGCCCCTTTATGCCTGGGTATTTTGTACACTGCAGTCATTTTGTCTCTGGTTCTCTGGTTTTCCCATGGGTTGTAATTTCAACTTACGTCAGATATTACATCTATGTGGCTGTTTTTTTTCAAAACTTTTAAACCAGTGTTTCTCAACCTTTCTACCCTTGCAGAACCCTTGAAAAAATTTTTTTCTGTCTGAGAGAACCCTACAAAAAAATTTTTAAAACAAAATTTTTAAATACCCCTTCTGTCAGCCTCATCAGAATTGTCTGGACGTTTCCTCTTTAAAAAGCGTCACATCGGACGGTCAGACATTTCTTTAAAATAAAAGATTAAATAAAAATATATAAAATAATCATAAACATACATAAATTTTTAAAATTCATATAACACCCCTAGTGATGGGTAAAATTTCTAAACAACGAGGGGAACGAGGGTGTGTAGGTGGAGGCTAGGAAGTGTCATCAGGAAAAAACAACTGTGACAACTCCCACTTTTTTGTTGGATTCTTTATTTTTTAACCCCACACCTCTTCCCAAACCCCCTGAGCATTCCTTTTTTTAAAACCCCATCTATAAATATATTGAAGAACCATGGTGACATCACACATCCTTGCCCAAAGGCCTACTTTTACGGGGAAATAATCTCCCTCTCCCCCTACATTCTCTAACCTGAGCCTCACTATCCTCTTATAAACTCTTCCCTGCTTTAAAGTAACCTACCTCCTATTCCATACACCTGCAACATCTGCCCATTGCCCCCCCCCTTTTACCTTGTCATACCCCTTTTCCCCAAAACCCAAAAATGTCACAAAAACCTCTTTACTCTTATCTAAATACTGTTCACCTATATGTTTCACTGTAAACACTTGGTCTACACCCCCTACCTTTCCTAAAGCCTCCTTGTTCATCCTGTTCTCCGTCTTATTCTTAATCTTTCAGAAATAACTCTACCATACCTCTACCTGGTATAATCATCAGACTTATTCTCCTAAAATTTTTTTGTCCCATTCCATCTATACAAAAGGGAAATATGCATGCTCTGTGCCAACCCCTAGGGCCTTACCCTCTTCCATGCATTTATTAAATAATAGCACCAACCACTCCAAAACTATATCCCCACCTGCTTTTAACATTTCTATCTTTATCCCATCAACCCCAGCTGCCTCCCCGACCTTCCCCCACACTCACAACTGGCTCTTCCCCCCACTCCTACAAGATGTTATTCATCCTTGCAATATCCCACGAAATCGGGGGTTCCCTATCTTCATCAACATTTAAAAATTTCCCAAAATATTCCTTCCCCTCTTCCCGATACCTCTAACTCTCCATTTAATAACTATCCTCTCCTATTTTTAACTATCAAAAATTTCCCCGTTCCCAGGCTTCCTCAACTTATTAATCTCCTCCAAAACTTTTTCTTATTTTCAGCCAAATTTGTTGATAACTTCTCATCCACTCTCATTTTACATTTTCTTACCCTCTCTTAATCTCTCTTTTTTTTCCACATATACTCCTCCTTCGTTGCATCACTTCTACTTTGTGAAAACTGAGACGGGGGATCTTAACTTTTAAGACAAGCCACGGGGGTGAAATCTTTAACTCAATAGTGATAGGACATAAACGCACTTCTCAATAGTGATAAGACATAACACGCACTTCTCAATAGTGATAAGACATAACACGCACTTCTCAGTGCGTGTTATTCTTATCTTGCCACTCGTAGCATCACGGGCAGTAGAATGGTAGTGTAGGTGAAGTGATACGGCCCTAGACTAGGCTTGGGTTTATTGTCGAATAGGGCAAGTGTACAGGGATGCAGAGCGTGTGGGAGGGGACCGGAAACCAGCTAGGGTAGGACCTGCTTTGGTGAGGAAGGCCGCCAGGTGAGAAAAAAAACATGGCAAAAAAAAGCCTGACCTTCATGGCCTATAGATGGCAGCACCGTAGTGCCGCGCAGTTTGAAAAGGACTCAGTATAGGCTGTTTACATCCGCTTGTCCACCACCCCGTCGTCTCGACACGGCTACTGGGGGCACAAAGATGTAAACGGCAAACAAGCAATAGGTTTCCCAGGAAACTTTGGGTTCCGGTCCCCGACATTTACATATACAATAGGAAATTGCCGGTGTGGGCCTCAAAAACTCTCCCCTTTCGAGGGGCGGGGAAGAGAAAATCGGCTTGCCCGTACAGCTGGATGGAGGACAGAACTGCCGATGCTGACACTGGAACTAGAGTCTTAAACAGGTTGTCCACAGGGCCAGGCATCAACTTGACTGCACATCCTTTTTTGCTGTACCATCCTCCCTCTGCAAACAATGACTTTTACAGTAACATTTCCTAAGGTGTGACATTTAGCTCAAAGGGGCGATACTGCCCCCCTTTTTTTTATACAGGCTTTACGAGACACACTGGGTGCATACTCACAGTAACATTATTTCCATGGAATTCATTATACTACGGGGCCCTGCTAGAATAAATTTTACATATTTACATGGTGTTGTCCCCCCTGACTCCCTTATTTACTAACTATACAATGTATCGGTTTAAACCCCATTTCTGCAAGCAAACATTTAAACGTAGCTAGCGTAGGGGCCCCGGGCAAGTCATTTGGTATGTCAATGTCACGAAATGTACTGCTGTCCTGGGTCTCAGGCCCAAAATATGGAGCTTTACAGGACTGTCATCTGTCATAGTGGTAGCAGGTGAAGAACTAGAAAAGGGTTGTCACTAGTTTGAGTCTGATTGTGGCTTTGCAATGCCGCGATTCCAGCTCTGCTTTGGCTTGCACATGATCAATATACTTCATGTGGTCAAGGTGAGCTTCTCTGATAGTTCCGGTGGCTATCCCCCTCACCTCGAACTTATTGCCAAGGAGCTGTCGTAGGACACAGTAAGGACCGACAAACTTGGGGACAAGTTTATGCATAGGGGGGTTTTCGTCGGGTTGAAAAACATAACTTTGCAACCTGGCCACCTTATTTTCCCCTTAGCATGGGCGTTGGATCGGGCGTGAACCTATCTGCTTTTTTTATTAGGTTCTCACGTCTGCTGGAAGACAACTGTGTGGCCCCTCTTAACTATACCGGTGTTAGGTGTTATTGGTGTCATAATTTGGGTTTTTAGGCGGGCAAACAGGATTTCGTATGGAAAAAGCTTATCATAGCCGTACAAGGCAAAATGGGGTGTCTCGCCAATCGAGCTGTTGAGGGAAAGTTCAATGTACACTGAACATCTGGAATAGCCTCACCCCACCGCTGCCACCACTGTTATGTCTTATCTTGCCTTACTCGTAGGATCACGGGCAGTAGAATGGTAGCGTAGGTGAAGTGATACGGCAGTAGATTAGGCTTGGGTTTATTGTTGAATAGGTCAAGTGTACACGGATACAGAGCGTGTGGGGGGGCCCGGGCCAGCTAGGGTAGGACCTGCTTCGGTGGGGGAAAGGGCCCCCAGAGTGAGAAAAAACATGGCAGGCCAGCCTGACCTTGGGGGGCCTATAGATGGCAGCACCATGGGGGTGCGCAGTTTGAAAGGGACTCGGTATAGGCTGTTTACATCCGTCATAGGGAGCTATGCAATGTTGCAAGAGAGAAAACTGAAGCGGGAAAGAGAGTTCTCAGAGTAGCTTAGTGTGGATGTGTCACCGTCCACGGTTACCCTTAGAGTGTGGTCAGTGGTCGGTGCCGCCCCACCACCACCACCCCCTACTCCCCATATGGGTAGGAGTTTTTTTGAGATGTCAAGTTTGAAATTATAAGATATAATACCCAAACCCCAAGTTTTTTCTAGTCGTTTATAACAGGTCATGTGGTTTGAGAAAATCCCCTTTCTCGTTGGATACTATACACATGGATTGCAATTATTCTGTGTAACCTTTTTTAAATAAAAAAAAGAAATGAAAGGAATGTGCTCTTTGTCCGTTTAAATGCCCTCCTCTTGGGTACTCGAATTTCTACAGAGGTACTCAGAAATATCTCTTCTAAATATTGTTTACTATTCTCTCAGTGTCGTTAAAGGGAAAAAAGAGCACATTCCTTTCCTTTCTTTTATTATTTAAAAAAGGGGGCCCCAGAATAATAGCAATCCATGTATAGTATCCAACCGGGGAAAAAAATTTTTCCCCCATGACCTGAAAAATAGGAAAATTGGGGGTATTTTTTCTTTAATTTTTGGACATCTCAAAAAACCCCCTTTTTCCCCATATCGGGAGTAGGGTAAAAATGGTTTGGAGGGTGGGGGGGCACCGACCACTGACCCCCCCTAAAAATCCCCGGGGGCACATCCACTAACCTCTCTGAGAACCCCCCCCTGATTTAGTTGCTCTCTTGCCAAATTGAAAGTCCCTTTTGCCAAAAATTTAAAGTACTTGTTTTCTAAAATTTAAAATTTTTTTTTATATATATATATATATATATATATATATTCTCCATGGGGAAAAAGGGAAAAGAATTTCTTCCTCCGTAAGCCATGCGTGTCGTAAAAGGCGACTAAAATGCCCGGAGCAAGGGGCTAGTAACCCCTTCTCCTGTATATATTACTAAATGAAAAAAAGGGGAAACTTTCGTTTTACTTTTGGGCCACCCCGCCTCGGTGGGAAACGGCTGACGTGTTGAAAGAAGGAAAAAAAATATATATATATATATATATATATATATATATATATATATATATATATATATATATATATATATATATATATATATATATATATATAAAAAAATATACTCAGGGGAAAATGCTCCATTCAATTGGACCAGGAATCAAGAACGAGCATTTCAAAGTTGAAAGTCAAAATTCACTTCAGCTCCTGTTCTTACTTTCACTAATTTTGAAAAACCCTTTTTTTTGACAACAGTCACTAAGGCTATTGGCATAGGTGCCCCCTAGTGCCAAGACTGATGACAAGTACGTCGTGTTGCATTTGCCAGTCGAGTCTTGACTAAAACTGAAAGTAATTCTCATTCACTAAACAGGAGGCAATAGCCAATGTATGTGCTCTTAAAATATTTTCGGAAAATCATTACAGAATCCCCCCCGTATCTTGACAGATGATGCGTCACAAATTTCCCCATGTTGCAGAATAAACAACCAACTGGACGTTTGGCGAGATGGTGTTTGATTACCAAAATTGATCCCACCTTCATACATTTCCCCGGCCAAAACAGAACCCCATGTCTTTGGTTCAATTGAAGTGGCTTCTCCTTTTACAACCGAGGATGCTAAACGTGCTCAAAGAAGTGATCTGATTTGGTCTAGTATGATTAATTTTCCCGGCCAGAGGACAACAACTTATCGGGTTAAGTCACCTGTACCAGTTACTTAGAATTGAACAACGAATTTGCTGTACAGAGTTACCAGCATTGGTAGTCTTAGTCCCCTGTTCATCAGTTCGACGATGGTGTACGCTGCTCTGCATCTAATCCACTTCTAGACTTCGCTCACCGACGACAGGACCGCCCCCATCTCTCTAAGTATGTACAGAGTTGTGAAAATATATGCTCTATAAGGGCAATGTATGGGCCCCCAAACCATTTCAGTTTTATCCTGCAACCAACGAGCCTTGAAAAGTCTCTATTGACTTACTAACTTCTAGCCATCACCCAATGTAACAAACATATTTTTTATGAGGGGGGAAAATTTCACACATGCTTTTTTGGGCCCCCTATATACCAGCAAACTATTGCACGTACGTAAAATTCTGCAATGCTGTGCTCAACAAGCTGTGCGATTTTGACAAGATCACGAAGTCAACCATTGTAGCCCCCATCCTGCTAGTAATGGTTTAGGCGAACACATATATAAGAAAGTACTTGATACATTTAGGTTAATTGTAGACCCTAATATTCCTACATGAGCTAAAACAACCCCTGAGGGGGCAGTGTGCAGTCAACTCTCCCCTAAATGTACTATAGGAATCTCAGTGCATAATGCTCTGTATAGTGTTGATAAGAGACTTCCTTACGAGTTTTGTATATGAAATCTATGCCAGTTTACAATGCAGATGAGTATCCTGACCAGAACAAGTGATGCTCAACTAATCTTGAAGGGGGAAAACCCATGCATTTACCATAATTCAGAATGCCCATGTTAAACCTAGTAAGATCAAGGTTGGTTGTTAGGTCGCGTAGATGAATTTCAACAAGTCTTCTGCAATGCCTTAGCTTGGCAAGAAATATGTTGGCTCTTATCATATTGTTGAGCATATTCGTGGCGATAAGTAAAAAATTTGTGAAATAACTACTGATCACTTTAAAAAGTCTCATTTAGATCAAATGAAATGGGTCAGTGATGATATGGAACAGCTTACCGATGCGTCAGGTGATTTAGTGCTTGACCACACTTCTACCTCTACATCTCTTGCCCCTGACCTCCCCTACCAACTCTGTCCATCTTTCCCTGACCAGCTGACTGCCCGACACCAGTTGATTCTTGTCAGTGTGCTCTCAGATATAAATGAATAATGTCTCTGAGACAAAAAAATGTTATGTCAATTTTCACAGAGTTAGATGAAGCGTCTTTGCCCCCTAGTGTTTAATCTGATGTTTTTTAAAAACATGCCCTTTTTTTGACTGAGATAGGTGTTAATGTACGTAACATTCATGTCAATATTTATTTATTTTTATTCACAACGGCCGTTTCCACCAAGGCAGGAGTGACCCAAAAAAAAAAAACACTTTCATCTTCATTCACCCCATCACTGTCTTGCCAGAGGCACGCGGACACTACAGTTAAAAAACTGCAACATATCAACACCCCTCCTTTCGGGGCGCAGGCACTGTAGTTCCCACCCCCAGGACCCCAAGTCCGGTTGCCATTTCCCCGAATCCCTTCGTAAATGTTACTTTGCTCACCTCCAACAGAAATCAAGTAATGAAAACCATTTGTCCCCACTTGCCCCTATCTAACACGCTCCCACGCTTGTTGGAAGTCAACCCCCCCCACACAAAACCTCTTTTATCCCCCCCCTCCAATCTTTCCCCCAAAAACCCACCCCAACCTTTCCTTCCTTCCACTACAGATTTATACACTATTCCACTGCAAATTTATACGCTCTCAAACTCTTAAATCTCTGCAACTTCTTTATATAAAACCCCCAAAAAGCACAGTGTCATCAACAAAAAGCAGCTGTTTTTAACCCCCCCTTTGTGTTGGGTTCTTTATCTTTTAATCCCCATCTCCTGCCATCACCCGGGGGTTTACTTCTCTTACAACCCCATCTATAAATATGTTGAACAACCCCCATGACATAGGCATCACTGTCTTAATCCTGCTTTTATTTGAAAATAATCTCCCTCTCTCCTACATACTCTAACCCAAGGGCCCCATTATCCTCGTAAATACTCTTCACTTTCCAGTAACCTACTTCCCTTTTTCCCTACATTTTCAACATCTGCCGTATTTTAATTCTAAGTAATAAGTATATTTTATTTTATCAGTCTCTGTGGCCCCCCCCCTAATACAAAAAAAACATTGCGTATAAAAATAATGAGCCTACTCTTGCAGGCTCATTAGTTTTATATTTCTGTGTGATAATTCATTAGTTTTCTTAAAGTGTTCTGTTGTGTTTATTACCCTTAAGTTTTGACCATGTAATAAAACTGACTCAGTGCCTCACATGAATAAATCTCATGTGGTTCTTATATAATTCATTCATAACTTCTTTTTAGGAGCCTTGTTTAGTCCTTTCAAAAACTCTGGATTCTGACACATGTACATATTTTTTTTTCTCATCTAAAATTCCTGGACTGATTCACCATTGTCAATGACATTTGTGATTGATTTACTGTATTTATGTGTATTTATGTTCCTTGTGTATCAATATTTAGCAGTGTTACTGCCGTGCAAAAAGGTTTCCCCGCTGTTGCAGGGCCGAGCTGCCAACAGAATAAGCCATGTTGTATAACCGTCCCGAATGTATTCAATATTCACTTTTACAGACAGACCGTTAGGAGTGAGTCTCTGACCGTTGGGCATCAGCGCCCAAGGGCACAGCTCAGTTCATGTCAGTTCTTTGGAGCTTGGGGTGTGGACGGGGCAGCCCCCGCAACTCACTGTATACATACACTCATGTACAGTAAAGGCAGAACTAGACTCGCCTATTCACTTTCCGTTATACTGGGTGAACCTATTTACATGCTTCCAGGTAGGGCATGATATGTTTCCGTGCTGGTTGTCTCCCGTTCAGTTGTGGGCTGTAGATAGCTGCTGTTTAACCTTGAGTACCTTGTTATGATTGATCCTTCCATGAAGTCGTCAATTTCTCTTGCACAACTCTCAAGATCTTTTTTAAACCATTCTTAGGCTGAAAAGTACTTTCTGACATCCCTTGTTCATTTATATCTTTCCCCACCTTGCTCTTCCCCGGTTTCCTCTGTTTTCCTGTGTCTGTCCTATCGAGTTTTCTGAGTATCTTTCATGTCGTGAACATCCCCTTTGGTTTCTCATCCCCTCCATTGTTGCACGCTGTAGTACCTTTAGTAGTTTCTGAAAAGGGTACGTAACCTTTATTCGGAGCATGTTAAACACACCCATGGTTTCCCCTCAACCAGTAAACCATCTTAAAGGGTTTGGCGAGGGGGCCCCCATCATCTCAACGACTCGGTTCAGCCAATTATAATGAGAGTTTAACAATGAAAAAGGTGACGTGGATACCACTCGCAGTTTGTCTTTGGGAAATTTCCCTCATTGAGCTGGTTGTGGAAGGTTGTTTATCTTTTGGTGTTTTTTGCCTTGACAACTGTGGCATGCACTAATACTATCTTTCTGTATATAGTGTAAATACTTGAAAAAGCCCTTTTGTAATATTGATGAAGGAAAAGACAAAAAGTCAGATATATATATATATATATATATATATATATATATATATATATATATATATATATATATATATATATATATATATATATATATAATCATAACTGATTGGTGAAGGAAATACAAATTCAAGCATCTTCTACTGTGTTTCTTTGCCCCAAGCTCCCTTTTACACTCAGGATAACAGGCCATTGAACCCTTACACCTTTCTACTTTGTATTGGACTGATGAAGCCACTGTGTGGCGAAACGTTTCCTCAATAAAGATACCCAAATGTTGCATATGTGTCTAATTTGTAACTTGTCGGTTCTCTGAACCATTCATCTACATCCTGTCTGACACAGCAACATCTTGGGATCTTAGTACAAACGAATTCTTCAACTCTTGTCCAACATTTGGACGAAGACCTACTTCGACTAGTGGATGGTACCACTATGACCCCGCCTCCTGCTGCTTCACCTCACCTAACTACAGTATATAAGCCACCTCTACGGACATATGCAGTACATTCTACAAGATTGATGGACTGAACACATCGACTCAGGCCGGGGGATTGATTACCTCAAAACCCCTATTCTCCTTACACCTTTCTACTTTGTATTGGACTGATGAAGCCACTGTGTGGCAAACGTTTCCTCAATAAAGATACCCAAATGTTGCATATGTGTCTAATTTGTAATCAGAGAGTCAAAGAGGAAAAGTGCACCACAGTACTGGACACAATACACGCAACGGGTGAATAAGATACCTCGAAGGTATTGGAAGCAAACATCACAATAAACTAGCCGTCTGAGTGGATAGTTTATTGTGTATCCCATCTCATTCCGTGGGCGGCAGCGCACAAAAACAACAACACGATTTTAGAAATCCAATGATCCTTTGTCAGACCCTACTGGGCATTGTTACATCACTAGAAAGAAATATTAGTCATTTCATATTTTACAATTACTGTATATAGTTGATGTATACACTACAGCATGGAATTTTTTTTTTTTATTAACACATCGGCCGATTCCCACCAAGGCAGGGTGGCCCGAAAAAGAAAAACTTTCATCATCATTCACTCCATCACTGTCTTGCCAGAAGGGTGCTTTACACTACAGTTATAAAACTGCAACATTTACACCCCTCCTTCAGGTGCCGGCACTGTACTTCCCATCTCCAGAACTCAAATCCGGCCTGCCGTTTCCCCGAATCCCTTCATAAATGTTACTTTGCTCACACTCCAACAGCACGTCAAGTATTAAAACCATATGCCTCCATTCACTCCTATCAAATACGCTCACACATGCTTGCTGAAAATCCAAGCCCCTCGCACACAAACTTCCTTTTCCCCTCCCTCCCAAACCCTTTTCCCAGGCCGACCCCTACCCCGCCTTCCCTCCACTACCCGATTTATACACTCTCGAAGTCACTCTGTCTCGTTCCATTCTCTCCCCATGTCCAAACCACCTCAACAACCCCTCCTCAGCTCTCTGGACAATCGTTTTAGTAATCCCGCACCTCCTCCCAATTTCCCAAAATCCGAATTCTCTGCATTATATTCACACCACACATTGACCTCAGACATGACATCTCCACTGCCTCCAGCCTTCTCCTCGTTGCAACATTCATCACCCATGCTTCACACCCATATAAGAGCGTTGGTATAACTATACTCTCATACATATCCCTCTTTACTTCCATGGACAAGGTTCTTTGTCTCCACAGACTCCCAAATGCTCCACTCACCCTTTTCCCCTCATCAATTCTATGATTCACCTCATCCTTCATAGACCCATCCCGACATGTCCACTCCCAAATATCTGAATACATTCACCTCCTCCATACTCTCTCCCTCCAATCTGATACCCAATCTTTCGTCACCTATTTTTTTTGTTATCCTCATCACCTTACTCTTTCCTATATTCACTTTCAATTTTCTTTTTTTACACCCTCCCAAAATTCATCCAAACCTCTGCAGCTTCTCTTCAGAATCTCCCAAAAGCACAGTGTCATCGAAAAAAGAAACTGTGACAACCCCCACTTTGTTTTTGCTTCTTTATCTTTTAGCCCAACACCTCTTGCCAAGACCCTCCATTCACTTCTCTTCAACCCCATCTATAAATATATTGAACAACCACATGACATCAAAATCCTTGTCTAAGGCCCACTTTTACTAGGAAATAGTCCCTTCCCTCCTCCCCCTCAACCTGGGGCCTCACTATCCTCATAAAAACTCTTCACTGCTTTCAGTAACCTTCCTCCTATTCCATACACCTGCAACATCCCACATTGCCCCCTATCTCCCCTATCATACCCCTTTTTCCACCACAAAAAAACATTTTTTCATAATTGGGTTGCAATCTAAAAAAAAAAAAAAAAATCATTCATCAAATGATTAAAATGTAGACAAAATTTAAAAAATTACAGATATCTTGTGAAAAGGTTGTATGGAAGTGTCTCTGGAAGCTTGGATTTTGGACACTAAGACATAATGTTCCAGTGTATAGCCCCGTCTCTGTTCATACACTCTGCTTTTTATGTCATTGACATTTTATACAAACTGAGAGATGGTGGAGGAGTACTGTGAGGACCCTTAGCACCAATTTCCGACAAGTCGTTGAAACAAGTAAATAGCTGGAGGTGTGGAAGACTGCAGATGTAGTCCTAATATTTAAAAAAGGGGAAAGACAAGTAGTAGTAAGCTCAAGGACATTGTCATAGACATGTATAACATATAAGGTAATATGGAAGATTTGGAGATGTCATGTCTGGGGTCAATATGTGGTGTGAATATAATGCAGAGAATTCGGGTTGGAAATTAGGGGGGGTGAGGTTTACAAAACTATTATCAAAGAGCTGAGGAGGGTTGTTGAGGTGGTTCGGACACGTGAAATGGAACGAAACAGAATGACTTCGAGTGTATAAATCTGTAGTGGGGGGGAAGGCGGGGGGTCGGCCTGGGAAGGTTGGAGGGGGTAAAGAGGTTTTTTGTGCGGGGCTTGGACTTCCAGCAAGCATGCTGAGCGTATTTGATAAGTGAATGAAGACAAATGGTTTTAATCGACGTGCTGGGAGGTGGCAAAGAAACATTTAGAAGGGATTCAAACCGGCAGGCCGGTTTGAGTCTGGAGAGGGGGAAGAAGTTCTGCCTCTGAAGGGGGGAAATTTTGGTTTTTTGTAAAAGCACCCTTCTGGGCTGATGGAGTGAATGATGATAAAGGTTTTCTTTCGGGCCACCCTCCTTGGGGGGAATGGGCCATATGTTAAAAAAAAATAAAAAAATAAAATTTTTTGGGGAACCTAAAACAAAAAGAAAACCGGTTGTAGAGATGATTAATCCAGTCATACAAATCTGGTTACGTTTTGAAAGGGAAAGATAATGGAAGTGAGGCAAGACAGAGGAGGGATAGGTGGATTGAATATTTTTTTTCTATAAAAAGGCGTTCGATACAGTGCCGCACAAGGGGCTGAGCCTAAACCTAAATGAGTAGACAGGAACAACAATGGAAGGCACTACAGTGTATGAAGGAGAAATTCTTAACTGGACAGAAAGAATGAGTTATTATCCAGGAAAAGGTACTGGAATGGGTAAGTGTGACGAGTGGGGTTCCACAAAAGTCAATAAAAAGACCAGTACTATTTCTTGAGTTTGCGAAAGGCACGGAAAAGAAATCAAGTCAGTTATCCCTATTTGCAAAATCTTGAGGAGAATACTAACAGAAGGAGAAGAGGAAATAGACCTGGACGAGCTACAGGAATGGTCTGATATTGAAAATTTTAACCTAAAAAGGCGGGAAATTGTGGAAATATGGAAGGATAAAGAGGCCAGAAATGGAGTATGGGGTTTGGGGACAAAGTCTGCTTTTTCCCAAACTCGTGGAGAATGACCTCGGATTGCATAGTTCCAAGTATGTTGTTGGGGGCGCACATGAACTGAATATCCTCCTCAGCAAATCGCTTCTGGCAAATTTTAAAAATTTGCTTTATGGAACCTTAACAAGGATTCTTTTACGACACTATATACAGCACATGTCCAGCCCCTCCTCTCAATAACAGAGACCATATCATTGTTACTGTAACGGTGATGTGGGTGACCGTTTAACGAGTCTTCAACAGTAATTATCTGAGTGAGTCTTCTACTGCAGTCCGTAGGTTCTCGTTTTCTGTTCGCACTCAAGAGTTTTTGTCGCCTTTATTACCTGTCGTTAATGAAATTTAAAATAAAAGGTCTTTTATTTTTAATTTCATTAACTGTCGTTAAGTATCTCATAATTTGTTAATTTTTATTGATAGATGATAATCTAACCTAGCTATACCTAACCTAATCTAGATTAGACAAGGTAAATGGAGAAATTTCCTGTAAAGTGTATGTGAGAAATCCTCATAGAACTTACGAGGATAGAGAGAAATGTCAGGCCATCTTAGAATATACAACGCCAGTATAGAACCCATACCTGGAGACAAAAAAACATGTTAGGAAGATGGAAAAAATGCAGAGGCGGTTTGCTGCAGACTAATTCCAGAGCTAAGTTATATGAGCTATGAGGAGCTGAACCTAAAGACATTAGAAGACAGAACAACAGGAATTATATGATAGCGAAGTACAAAATACCAAGAGGACTTGATAGAGCAGACAGGGGAAAGACTGTGCGAGAGGAGGAATCAGGAAAACAAAAGCACAGATGGAAGTAAAAAATATAGATGTGTTACAGAGATGTTAGGAAATATTCCTTCAGCCTTAGAGTAGTTAGGAAGTTTAAAAATTAAATGACAAATTGGTAGAGGCAGTTCCCAATACATAGCTTAAGAATAAATCTGATAGGGACAGCACTGCCTACAGAGAGAAATTCAGGAGCGGCCAGCGGAAAGAGGGAAAAGGCCAGGAGCTGAGAGACTCGATCCTTGCAACCCCACACACACCACACACACACACACTAGCCGAGGTGGTCAGAAGAGCCACATGGGGAGAGCAAAGTTACTAGTTAGGGGTGATTTCAATCACAAGGAGATTGACTGGGAAAACCTGGAGCCCGTGTTGGTCCCGAAACATGGAGAGCCAAGATGATGGATGTGGTACCGGAAAACCTCATGCATCAACATGTTAGAGACACTCCCAAAGAGAGAGGTGAGGATGACCCAGCAAGACTAGACCTACTATTCACCTTGAGTAGTTGGGACATCGAGGATATCGCATACGAAAGGCCCTTGGAGCTAGTGATCAAGTGGTTCTGTGGTTTGATTACATATTTTAGCTACAAGTGGAGAAGGTAGCAGGAATACGATGGGAAAAAAAACTACAAAAGGGGGACAACACGGCATGAGGAACTTCCTGAAAGACGTTCAGTAGGAGAGAGAATTGGCAGGAAAACCGGTAAAAGAAATGATGAACTATGTGACAACAAAATGAAAGGGAGGCGAGGAGAGGTTTGTTCCCAAGGAAACAGAAATAATGGGAAGACCAGAACAGTCATTGGTTCAACCAAAGGTGTAGGGGAGGCAAAAACTAAGTGCACTAGAGAATGGAAAAAGTACAGAAGAAAAGGACCCATGAAAATAAAGAGATTAGCCGAAGAGCCAGAAACGAATATGCACAGGTAAGAAGGGAGGCTCAGCGAAAATATGAAAATGACATAGCATCGAAAGTCAAGTCTGACCCGAAGCTGTTGTATAGCCACATCAGGAGGAAAACAAGTCAAGGACCAGGTAATCAGGCTGAGGAAGAAGGTGGGGAGTTCACAGAAACGACCAAGAGATATGTGAGGGAGCTGACAAAGTGACCAGGAAGTATATGAAGAACATCACACAAGATTTAAAGAAGTTTTCACAGCGGAGACAGGAATGCTTCCAGGAAACCAAGGAGGTAGGGTGCACCACCAAGTGCTGAATACAATCCACATAACCAAGGAGGTGATGAAACTGCTAGGTGAACTAGATACCTCAAAGCCGGTGTTTCCCAGATAACATATCTCCATGTGTCCTGAGAGAGGGAGCAGATGCACTGTGTGTGCCGCTTACAACAATCTTCAACAAATCAATCGAAACAGGGCAATTGCCTGAGGCGTGGAAGACAGCAAATGTAGTTCCAATTTTAAGAAAGGAGACAGACAGGCAGTGTTAAACTACAGACCAGTGTCACTGACCTGTATAATATGTAAAGTCATGGAAAAGATTATCAGGAGAAGAGTCGTGGAACACATCGAAATGATTGGGCTCTTACATGACAATCAGCACGGCTTCAGGGATGGGAAATCCTGTGTCACAAATCTAATTGAGTTGTACGATAAGGTAACAGACGTAAGGCAAGAGAGAGAGCGATGGGCAGATTGCATCTTTTGGATTGCAAGAAGGCTTTTTACATAGTACTACACAAAGACTGGTTCAAAACATGGATGAGCAGGCAGGAATAGTAGGGAAAGTACTGCAATGGATCAGGGGAAAACCTGACAGCAAGCAAACATCGAGTGTTGGTACGTGATGAAGTGTCAGAGTGGGCGCATGTGTCAGTGGGGTTCCACAAGGGTCAGTCCTAGGTCCGGTGTTATTTCTTGTATACCTAAATGACTTGATGGAAGGAATAGATTCAGAAGTATCGCTGTTCGCTGATGATGTGAAACTGATGAGGAGAATACAAGAGAAGAGGACCAGGATAGATTACAAGGGATCCGGATACACTAAAAGTCTGGTCTGACAAATGGCTCATGGAGTTTAACCCCTGCAAGTGTAAAGTCATGAAGATTGGGATGGCCAAGAAGACTGCAGACGGAGTACAGGTTGGGAGCAAAGGCTGCAAACTTCTCTTAAAAAAGGATCTTCGGGTAGGCATTACGCCGAGCATGTCCCCTGAGGCACACATTAATCAAATGACTGCTGCAGCATATTGACGCTTGGCAAACCTGAGAATAGCATTTCGACATCTAAGTAAGGAGTTATTCACGACACTGTACACCGTGTATGTTAGGTCCATACTAGAGTATGCAGCACCAGTCTGGAACCCACCCATAGTCAAACACGTCAAGAAATTGGATGAAGTGCAAAAGTTTGCAATAAGACTAGTCCCGGATCTGAGGGATACAGGAACAAGGGGCCACAATTGGAAGCTGAAAACCCAGATGAGTCATAGGGATGTAGGCAAGTATTTCTTTAGCCTTAGAGTTGTCAAGAAGTGGAATAATCTGGAGAGTGAAGTAGTGGAGGCAAATTTCAGACAAAGCTTTAAGAAGAGGTATGATAAAGCTCATGGAGCAGAGAGAGAGACTTAGTATCGACCAGTGAAGAGGCGAGGCGAGGGCTATGAATCGACCCCTGCAACAACATATAGGTAGTACACTCACAAACACACACACACACACACACACACACACACACACACATGTTAGGAAGTATTTCTTCAGACATAGAGTTGTCAGGAAGTGGAATTGCCTAGAAAGTGACGTAGTGGAGGCAGGAACCATACATAGTTTTAAGACGAGGTTTGATAAAGCTCATGGAGCTGGGAGAGGACCTAGTAGCGATCAGTGAAGAGGCGGGGCCAGGAGCTATGACTCGACCCCTGCAACCACAAATAGATGAGTACAAATAGGTGATTACACACACACACCACGCACACACACAAACATACAAACACACACACACACACACACAACGAGTCATGGTACGTAGTGAGGTATCACAGTGGCGCCTGTGACGAGCGGGTCCACAGGGGTCAGTCCTAGGACCAGTGCTATTCTTGGTATATGTGAATGACATGATGGAAGGGATAGACTCAGAAGTGTCCATGTTCGCAGATGATGTGAAATTAATGAGGAGAATTAAATAAGATGAGGATCAGGCAGGACTACAAAGAGACCTGAACAGGCTGGACACGTGGTCCACCAACTGGCTACTCGAGTTTAACCCCGCTAAATGCAAAGTCATGAAGATCGGGGAAGGGCAAAGAAGACCGCAAACAGAGTATAGGCTAGTTGGCCAAAGACTACAAATTTCACTCAAGGAGAAAGATCTTGGGGTGAGTATAACACCGAGCACGTCTCCGGAAGCACACATCAACCAGATAACTGGTGCAGCATATGGGAGCCTGGCAAACCTGAGAATAGCGTTCCGATACCTTAGTAAGGAATCGTTCAAGATACTACACTGTGTACGTCAGGCCCATATTGGAGTATGCAGCACCAGTTTGGAACCCACACCTGGTCAAGCATGTCAAGAAATTAGAGAAAGTGCAAAGGTTTGCAACAAGGTTAGTTCAGGAGCTAAGGGGAATGTCCTATGAAGAAAGGTTAAAGGAAATCGGCCTGACGACACTGCAGGACAGGAGGGTTAGGGGAGACATGATAACGACATACAAAATACTGCGTGGAATAGATAAGGTGGACAGACAGGATGTTCCAGAGAGGGGACACAGAAACAAGGAGTCACAATTGGAAGTTGAAGACTCAGACGAGTCAAAGGGATGTTAGGAAGTATTTCTTCAGTCATAGAATTGTCAGGAAGTGAAATAGTCCAGCAAATGATGTATTGGAGGCAGGAACCATACATAGCTTTAAGACAAGGTACGATAAAGCTCATGGAGCAGGAGAGAGAGGACCTAGTAGCGGTCAGTGAAGAGGCGGGGCCAGGAGCTAAGTCTCGACCCTGCAACCACAATTAGGTGAGTACAATTAGGTGAGTACACACACACACACACACGCGCACGCATATACAACAGGCCTAGTGTCTAATCGACATGTGCCTAGTACAAATTGGTAACTAACTAACAGAATGTTCCAGAGATGGGACACAGCAACAAGGGGTCACAGTTGGAAGTTGAAGACTCAGATGAATCACAGGGATGTTAGGAAGTATTTCTTCAGTCACAGAGTGGTCGGGAAGTGGAATAGTTTGGGAAGCGATGTAGTGGAGACAGGATCCATTCATAGCTTTAAGAAGAGGTATGATAAAGCTCATGGAGCATGGAGAGTGACTCAGTAGCGGCCAGTGAAGAGGCGAGGCCAGGAGCTATGAATCGACCCCTGCAACCACAACTAGGTGAGTACAACTAGGTACACACACACACACACACTGGGGACGCCGTCTGGGCGGGAGCTGGCAGGATGTTTCTCAACAGGTGAGTAACTCTTTCTTGAATCAGGTGGAGCAAGGCTGTCATCTTTCCACACCTCCTTCATTGAGTGTTTGTTTGTTTTTATGTGTGTGTGTGTGTGTACTCACCTAGTTGTGGTTGCAGGGGTCGATTCACAGCTCTTAGTCCCACCTCTTCACTGGTCGCTACTAGGTCACTCTTTCTGCTCCATGAGCTTTATCATACCTTTTCTTAAAGCTATGTATGAATCCAGCCTCTACTACATCACTTCCCAGACTGTTCTACTTCCTGACAACTCTGTGACTGAAGAAATACTTCCCAACATCCCTGTGATTCATCTGAGTCTTCAACTTCCAATTGTGACTCCTTGTTGCTGTGTCACATCTCTCGAATATCCTGTCTCTGTCCACTCTGTCAATTCCTCTCAATATTTTATATGTCGTTATCATATCCTCTCTATCTCTCCTGTCCTCCAGTGTAGTTACGTCGATTTCCCTTAACCTCGTAGGACATGCCCCTTAGCTCCGGGACTAGTCTTGTTGCAAACCTTTGCACTTTCTCTAATTTCCTTACATGCTTGATTAGGTGTGGGTTCCAAACTGGTGCTGCATACTTCAATATAGGCCTGACCTACACGGTGTACAGGGTCATGAACGATTCCTTATTGCGATGCTGAAATGCTATTCTTACGTTTCCTAGGCGCCCATATGTTTCAGCAGTTATTTGACTGATGTGCGCCTCAGGAGATGTACCCTGTTATACTCATACCTTAAGTGAGATTTGTAGACTCTGGCCCCTTAAAATGTACTCAGTCTGCAGTCTTCTTTGCCCTTCCCCAATATTCATGACTTTGCACTTGGTTGGGTTGAACTCCAGGAGCCAGTTTCACATCATCTGTAAACAGGGACACTTCTTAGTCTATTCCTTCCGTCAAGTCGTTCACATATACCAGAAACAGCACCGGTCCTAGGACTGACCCCTGGGGAGACTCGCTCGTCACAGGCGCCCACTCTAATACCTCGTCACGTACCATGACTCGCTGTTGACTTCCTGACAGGTATTCCCTGATCCATTGCAGTGCCTTCCTGTTATCCCTGCCTGGTCCTCCAACTTTGCCCTAATCTTTTGTGTGGAACTGTGTCAAACGCCTTCTTACTGTCCAAGGAAACCCAGTCTACGCTGTCACCCTCTCATAGAACTCCAAAGGTTTGTGATAAGATTTTCGTCCCTGAAACAGTGCTGGTTGTCGTTGATAAGCTCATACCTTTCTAGGTGCTCCACCACTCTTCTCCAGATAATTTTCTCCATGACTTTGCATACTATACATGTCAGTGACACTGGTTTGCAGTTTAATGGATCGTGTCTGTCTCCTTTTTAAAATCTTGGGTCTACATTTGCTGTCTTCCATACCTGAGGTAATCGCCTTGTTTCGATAGATGGAGCTTTGAGCTTGATTGACCTGAGCGTCGGTAAGATGGGGAAGGAAGAACGATGGGGAAGGATGGAAATTGGGAAATAGGTGGGAGGGAGAGGGGAGGTTAGGGTTATAAAGGTAAGTGGCCTATCCACTTTGGTGCAAGATAATAAGTGTGTGTGTATGTAGAGTTATACATAAGTAAATTTTATGAGGAAGATATGCCTTCAGCCCATCAGTTGCACACAGGTATACTGCTGTATCACAGCATGACACTGAGTTGCCAGAATGCATACTATTTGTATAATTTTTTTTTTTTTCTCGGGAAAGGCTGCCGCAAAAGGTGGTAGTTGCTGGGCTTTCGATGCTGTTGGTGGCTAGCCCGGAGTTGTTCAAGCAGTTTCTGAGATGGTGTCCTAAAATAGGAAGTTCGTAGGTGTTACAATGGTAGTTGTAAGATGTAGTTTGGAAAAGGTAGGTCACCCATAAATGGGGAGTATTTATCTATGTTGTTGAACATAGACTGGGTCTGGTGGTACCCACTCTTCTGGTTCGACGGGGAGATCACTCAGGATTCTTGGTCGTGGGTAGTTGCCATTGTGAATGTAGCGCCTAACTCTTTGTTGCAGAGTCATTCTTTGGGTTCGGTGGGGGGGTGTGGTGATGACATAGTCGGTTGTGTTTGCTGGTTGGGGAGGGGGTTCTCTATCAGGTACATATAGTTCTTGCATGTCGTATAGCTGTCTTTTCGCTAGTTTATCTATCCTTACATTAATTGCATCGAGTTCTTGTTGTACATGTAGGTCTTCAATTCTGATTCTGTCCCTTAATCTGGTCCCAGTGATAAAGCGGAGGGTTTTGTTCTGGACTCGTTGAAGCCGCAGCCTGTTGGTTTTAGTTGTTAGTGATAGGGGTACGCAAGGGTATTCCAACAGAGGTCTGATCATCATCTTGTAGAGGTGCTTCTTGATGTGGGGGGGGGGGGTTCTTTGAATCTGAATAGTTGGCTGAGGCGGCTTTAGCTAGGTTCAATTTTTTAGAGATGTGAGAAGTGGAGTTAAGTAATCTGTCGATCTCATACCCCAGGATTTTGTTAGGGTTTCTGATATCGACCCGTGATCCTCTTATGGAGATACCTCCTTTGTCTTCTATGGTTGATGGGAGACAGCCAATGGTGCTAATGAGGACTTTTTCTGGGTTAGTTGTGATTCTCCACTTTTTCTCCCAATTAGCTGTTCTTCGTAATTCCTCATTCATTTTCGCTATTACTCTCCTGTATTTTGTTGCACCTGTTATAGGGGCGGATGACACTACATGAATCACGTCGTCTGCAAATTGGGTGATGATGGTGTCATTATGTTCTGGTTGCGATAGATGTGTTGAATATTGTTGTTAGTGGCACACATAGCACCTCTGCTCCATCTCTCAGGACCCATGGAGAAATGTTATCTGGCCCCCAACGCCTTTGAGGTATCTAGTTCGCTTAGCAGCCTCTTCATATCTTGGAAATAAATGGTATAAAATACCGACACAATGGAAAAATAAACACATAAGCAGTATAATGTGATCCTTTATTAACAACGTTTCGCCCACGCAGTGGGCTTTATCGAGTCACAGACAGATCTGTCTGTGATTCGATAAAGGCCACTGCGTGGGCGAAACGTTGTCAATAAAGGATCACATTATACTGCTTATGTGTTTATTTTTCTCTTCATATCTTCCTCAGTTGTATGTATTGTGTCCAACACTTGATTGTGTACCCTACCTCTCCGTCTTTCTGGAGTCCCTTCTGTCTCCTCTGTGAACACTTCTTTGAATCTCATGTTGAGTTCCTCACATACTTCTCAGTCGTTTCTTGTGATCTTCCCTCCTTCCTTCCTCAGCCTCATTACCTGGTCCTTGACTGTCGTTTTCCTCCTGATGTAGCTATACAACAGCTTTGAGTCAGATTTGGCTTTCGCTACTATGTCATTATCGTATTGCCATTGGGCCTCCCTTCTTACCTGTGCATATTCATTTCTGGCTTTATGACTGCTCTCCTTATTCACCTGGGTCCTTTCTCATCTATACTTATTCCATTCTCTAGTACACTTGGTTTTGGCTTCTCTACACCTTTGGGTGAACCACGGGCTCATCCTGGCTTTGCCGTTATTTCTGTTACCCTTGGGTACAAACCTCTCCTCAGCTTTCTTGCATATTATTGTCACATATTAGATCATCTTATTTACTGGCTTCCCTGCAGTTCTCTTCCCACTGAACCCCATGCAGGAAATTTTTCATTGCGGTGTAGTTCCCTCTCTTGTAGTTTGGCTTCATTTGTCCTGCCCTTCCTGCTTCCTTGTCCACTTGTAACTCTACTATGTATTCAAAGCTCAGCAACACGTGGTCACTGGCCCCGATGGGTCTTTTATATGTGATGTCCTCAATATCTTCACTATTCAAGGTGAATACTAGGTCCAGTCTTGTTGGTTCATCCTCTCCTCTCTCTTTGGTAGTGTGCCTTACATGTTGGTACATGAGGTTTTCCAGTACCAATTCCATCATCTTAGCCCTTCACGTTTCTGGTCCGCCATGTGGCTCCAGGTTCTCCTAGTCAATTTCCTTTTGATTGAAGTCACCCACAATCAGCAGGTTTGCCCTGCTCGCATGAGCTCTTCTGGTCACTTCAGCCAGTGTGTCAACCATAGCTCTGTTACTCTCATCATACTCTTGCCTTGGCCTCCTGCTGTTCTTTGGTGGGTTATACAACACTGCAATTATCACCTTGTTACCTCAGACTGAAGTGTTTCTATTATGTAGTCCCTTGCTTCTCTGTCTTCTCTCTCAGCTCATCAAAATCCCATTGGATTTGATGAGCAATCTCCTCCTCCACTCCTCTCTTCCCTCTATCTTTCCTCAGGATCTGATATCCGTTGCAAAGATGGCATCTATTATCATTGAGCTTGGTTTCGGTGAGAGCTATGATGCCTGGTGATGCCTCTTTGATTCTTTCGTGCCACTCCTCCCACTTATTCGTTATTCCATTGGTGTACCATACCTTCAGTTTCCTCTCCAACACTGTGTTCTGGGGGTCTATCGGGGTGAGACCTGGCAGTGTGCTTGGGATTTACAGCATATGTGGGGGGGGGGTGAAGGGTGTGGTTTGTGTTGGGATAGGTGTTTGGTTTTTTGGGGGGGGTTTTTTTTTTCCCTTTTTGCTTTTCCCCCACTTTTGGTTGTCCTTTGTGATTCTGCCCTTGTCTCTCCTTAGCCCCTTCCCTCCCTCATGTGTCATTCTGTTAATGTTCTGTCTCAGTCCAGGAACACCCTTTGTATGTTGTCGTTTCCCCGATGTCCCCCCTTCATGTCCCCCTATTCTCTGAAAATTTACTATCACATTCATTTTTCCCCTCCCCTTTTGCTTTGATGATGTTTTCAATTTGTTTTTTTTCCCTGCTCTCATTCATTTTTTTTCCTTGTTCCTAAACCATGAATAAACACTGATTTCCCCCATCCTCCCCTTCCCTTTGGGTTTCCCCTCTGTTCCGGGTTTCCCCCGAGTGGGTGTGCTGCCGGTGTTGTAGTCGTCATTAACATGACAGGTGTGAGAGACATTTGGAAATTTTAATTTTATTTTTAAAACGCCGGGGCTTCTTCAGTCCATTTAGAGGGGGAAAGGGGGAGTTTGGAATCAGTCCCCCAGCCTGGAGTTGAGGACTGATTACCCCCACTCTTCTTCCGTTCTTCTTTTTATTGAACTGATGAAGCCACTATGGCGAAACGTTTCTAAATAAAGATTCCCGAATATTGCACATTCTCTCATTCTTCAACTTGTCGATTTTCTAAATTATTTATCCCATGACAAGTGAAACCCAACACTATACACCAGACCCTCACCTGCGCCGGATGGACTCGATGACACCGTCCAACGCCCCCACTGTGTACTTGTTGACTGGATGTCTGTCAGCATTAATGTATCAGTATTAATGATGGTCACACAAAAACGGTTTATGAATAAATGATTTTGTTATTGTCTTTATTTTCATTTTTCCTCCTGTGGTTCCGGACTTTCGGGACAATCCTCTGCATGACGCCACCAATGGAGAGCTGTTTTTGGCGGTGCTGTGTTGGATGGGTACATTGCTGGTGTTGATTGACGTCACGTTTGACCGTGCATTAGTGGGGATTAAAGATAGGTTGATTGGAAAATTTTAGCCACGCGGGTTGCGTTATGATCAGCCTTTTACGGTTTTTGGTTGTTGTGAACGATACTGTAGAGAGCCTCGTAGTCGAGCCCCTAATGACCGAGGCTAATGTCCTAACGTATTTACACATTTATGGTCATAAGGTTAACATCCCCACACGTTACATGTGATATCGACCGTAGTGATTTCCCATAAACAGGTTTTTTGGGGGTGGTATTGATGTCTGTGTCGGGGAACCAGTCTCTCGTTTGAGTTTTTTTTTCCCCTTTGATCTTGGGTGCGTTTTTTAGTCCAAAAAATGTGAGTTCTGATATACTTTGACCTCGGAGGGGGAAAGGGGGCCCCCACTGAAGGATGGGTGGGGATGTTGTGGTTTTGGGGGGAAGTGCAGTGCCACACTGAAGGATGGGTGGGGATGTTGTGGTTTTGGAGGGGCAGTGCCTCAATGTTAAATAAAATTAGTTATACTAGTGGGCTTTCTCAGAAGTGAATGCCATGTTTGGAGCATTTTAAAAAACGCGCACAAGGGATTTTTGGGCGGGAGAAACTTAAAACTATAACATGTATAGATGTGACAGAATTAAGGGGCACAGAATTGTGAATTTATGAATGAAAAAAGAAATTTTAGGTATTAAAATTGAAAAAGGGGAAACTGAATTATTCTGGTATATTTAACCACCGTCAGCAACTGGAGGAATTCCAAATCAGTTAAGGAAGATACGCTTGAATGGCTGGAAAATCCCCCCACCAAATATTATCCTCCTTGGATATTTGTCCCCCCTTGTAAAATGGAAGATGGCTCAACGAAAGTTTACAGAAAAACTCCGGAAGCACCCGGCTCAACAGGACATACCGGGGAACAATGAGGAACTAATGGGGTTTAAAAGTGTCATTGAACCAACAGATAACTACTCCCACTAAATTTAAAATATTTAGATTTGATATTAAAAAGAAGAGGAATTAATCAGAGACATAAAATTTAAAAAAAACAATATACTCTACCACATCATCATAGAAGTTCAAAGAGTACAAACTCAGGGTTGGGGAACTGCAGCATTAATGTAAGATAGGGGATGACGTGTTTAGCTTCAACAACCATAGCATTGACTGGGAGAAAAAAAACCCAAGAACTACCAGACATGTCCTGGGAAACAGACATGAGCACACTAAACCCCACCAGTGCCGGGAGAAGCTGAATACAGAAACATTCAAGGTCTGTAAAACACGTACCATTGAGGAAACCTAAAAGAACAGATATATATAGAGAGCGAGGAGATGGTACAAAAGAATAAAACGGGTTACCGAATTGCTTAAAAAAATGAAATGCCGCAACGAAGGGAAATCTTAGCTCAGGGATCACTAATTTAGAGCAAAAACTCATAATCGTACCAAAAACAAGAAGCCCAAAGGGGAAAAAAAGGCTATTCAGGGTTTTAAGAAACCCCCTTAAAAGGGGATGTATACTGACGATGAACAGGAATGGAAATAGCGAAATCCTAAAAAAACAAAAAAGAATCGGGCTTCAAAAAACCCCCCCAAATGACACAAGAGTGAGAATGTTTAAACTTTTTTTATTCCATTGGGGGTGATAGACCAATTAACAGACATTAGTACCAATCCTATAGAATTCAAAAAAAAAATGAAAACATGCCCACTCACTCAACCTGAACCATATTCATGGAATTCCCAATTTTTAAAAAAAAGGGCAAAGTACCACTAAGAGCCTTCAGTATTCTTTTTAAAAAAAGCTTTGATCTAAAGGGGCCCTTGGCATTATGCCGGGGGAGCCTGGACTGCCAGATGAAAATAAAAGTTCACCATGAGGGAACCTTTTTTTCCATGGTGAGGGAAATGTTGCACTTTGTCTCTCATCCACCCCATCTTTTGTCCAGTGTTCCCTTGGTTTTGGGGCTATACATGTTTTATTATGGGTGGAAGTCTTTAACATTTGGGAAATTATAGTAAAATAAAGGGGGCCCAAAAGCTGGGCACCAGACCAAGGAAATAGTGGAAATTTTTTGGTGTGTGAACGTTCAGGGGGAAACCCGTGCAGCGTTTAAAGGCGGGTGGCGGTGCGAGTTTCCGTTAAACCCTTTGGTCTGGCCCCAAAAAAATATCTGTTCGATTAATGTGTTAAAGAAGCAGTTCCCTTTTAACTGCATCTTTAACACAGAATGAAACGGCAGATTATAAATTTCATGGACCAGCACAAGGGGATAACCCCAACTAGGATGGTTTTAAAGGAGGACGATTATGCCTCTCACAGCTGCGAACCAGCGGAAGGAGCCAGAGGGATTTTCCCCCCCACAAAAAAAAGAGAAAAGAGAAAAATCCAGCATCAGGGAAATAAAAAAAACCGCCCCGGCATATCCCAACCCCGCTTAGGGGGAGAAAGACGTTAGTGATAAGTTACAGTTGTTTGGGGAAAATGAAGAACTCAAAAGGGGCGCGGGACAAAAATCAAGAGGATCGTCAGACAAAACGAAAGGAAAACGGGAAAAGTTGAGAATAATTTTGTCAGCTGACCTTTTTTCGAAAAAACAATAAACAAAATTACGGCAGCCAGGGGAGACGGGTGGATAATGAGAACCTTTAGAACAAAGCAAAATTTTACTATGACACTTTTCAAATCGCTCGTGCTCCTCATTTGGAATACTGCTCAGTGTTACGGCCCCCTTCAGGGGAGGAGAAATATCAGAGCTGGAAAAATACAGAGATTGTTTATGGTCACACAGACCCAGAAAGCACTTAAAACTGGGGCGGGGGAAAAACAGAAAATGATAATATACCTGGAAAATACTCGAGGGTCTGGACCCAAATTTGCACACTGCTATAACAACATAGTGGGGGGAGAATGAAAGGAAGTGTAAAATAAACCCAATGAAAGCAGGGGGGAGGGGCACAATCAGGGAACACTATATCAATATCCCTGGCCCCCGATTATTCAACATCTAACCAGAAGATATCAGAAAAACTGCTGCAACAATGTAGTAATCTTAAAAGGAAACTGAACAAGTGCCAGATCAACCAGGTTGTGATAGATATGGATAATGGGTCAGGGGGCCCCCAGAACAACAGCCTGGTTTACCAGGTTAGCACCAGACGAGCCTGGCTCATGGGCCGGCCGGGGGAAAAAATCCCGGGAAATCATCAAAGGAAAATTTAAAAATAAATGAAAGGTAGCCAAAAAGATGTCGGAAATTTTTACATTAACTGGTTTTTGTGTTTTTGGGGGGGGGAAAATAGCTCATGGCCCGTCTTTCTAACCACCATGGCCATCACTGACTGCTGACCTCTTGGGGTTTTTTATATTTATTTTTTCCTTCCTTCATATCTACCTGCCTTCCCTTTCCTTCATTTACTCTGCCTTCCTTCCTTCATTACTCTGCCTTCCTTCCTTTTTCTCTCTGCTTTCCCTTTCCCTTTATATCTACTCTGCCTTCCTTCCTTCATATCTACTCTGCCTTTCCCTTTCCCTTCATGTTACTCTGCCTTCCTTCCTTCCTTCATATCTACCTGCCTTCCTTCATATCTACTCTGCCTTCCTTCCCAGTCTCTCTGCCTTCCTTCATATCTACTCTCCCTTCCTTCCTTCATATCTACTCCCTTTCCCTTCCTTCATGTCTACTCTGCCTTCCTTCCTTCCTTCATATCTACTCTGTTTTCCCCTTCCCTATTACTCTGCCTTCCTTCCCATGTCTACTCTGCCCCTTTCCCTTTCCTTCCCCTTCCCTTCCCCATATCTACCTCCCTTTCCTTTCCTTTCCTTTCCTTCCCTCTCCCCTTCCTTCCCCCTTTCTCCCCTTCCTTTTTCATTCACTCTCCCTTCCTTCATTTACTCTGCCTTCCTTCCTTCATATCACTTTGCCTTCATGTCTGCTCTCCCTTCCTGCCTTATGTTTGCTCTCCCTTCCCTTCATGTCTGCTCTCCCTTTCCCTTTCCCCATGTCTGCTCTGCCTTCCTGCCTTCGCCCTTTGCTTCCCCTTCCTTCATATCTACTCTCCCTTTCCCTTTCCCTTCCCCGTCATCTGCCCCTTTTTTCCTGCATCTCCCTTTCCCCCCAGGCTGCTCTCCCTTTCACCACTGCCTCATTCATGTTTTTCCCCACTTTTCATGGCTCATCTGTGCAAATTTGCCCCCTTGATACTGGTTCTTTAATTTAGCTGCCCCTATAACCCTATCAATTCCGTTTAAATTTTAAGTAGTCACATGTCTCCTTCCAATGTGTGTGTGTGTGTGTGTGTTTTGTGTGTGGGGTACCCCCAGTTGTGGTTGGGGGGTCGAGTATACCCCGGGCCCCGCCTTCACTGACCGCACTTGTTGGGTGTGTTTTGCACAGGTGTCACTGTATAATTTAATAAGGAAAGAATAGGGAGAAGAAGAAGCAGGAAAAAAAAAGGGAGTAGGAGGAGAAAAAGAAGCAGGGGGAGAAGAGGAAGTAGGGAAAAGGGGGAAAAAATCAAAAGGGGGGAGATACAGAAAGGATGGTGGTGTCTTCGATTTAGGAGATTGGGCCTGGCCGGGACAGTGTGTGGAGAGGACACCCCGTGGGGAAGTGAGGCAGCAACACTTTTTTGGAGAAATGGGGGGGCAGCAACCTGTTGGAGGGGGAGGGGGGGCCTTTAGAAGGGGGAGGCAGCAACCTCTGTTTGGGGAAGTGAGGGGGGCAGCAACACCTGTTGGAGATGAGGGAGGCAGAACACTGTTGTTAAAGGAGGGAGGGCCATCTGTTGGAAAGTGAGGGGGGCAGAACACCGTTGGGGAAATGGGGAGCAAACTTTGTTGTTGAGAAATGAGGAGGCAGCAAAAATGCGTTGGAGAAGTGAGGGGGGGCAACACCCGTTGGGGAACTGAGGGGGGCAGCAACCTGTTGTTATACATTACCTTTTAGAGTTTAAATTCTTTACCTCAAAACCCGGGCATGAGCCAGGCTCGTCTGTGTTGCTTACTCGGCCAACCAGGTGTTGCTACTTGACATATATATCCCCACAGCCTGGTTCATCTGGACATGGGAAGATTTTTGCCCAAATTTCCTCTTGAAGATTTCTACTTTTATACAGCTTTCCCAATTTTAAATGTTTAATTAGCCTGGGGAGCTAAAAACAATCTGTGTATTTGTTGCAGCTCTGATATTTCTCCTGCCCTGGGGGGGCCCGTCAATACTGAGAAATTTCCAAATGAGGGGGCACTAGAGATTTGAAAAGTGTCACCATTGGCTTTTTTTTCCCTTTTTTTGGGAAAATTCTCAATATGCACCCCGTCATCCTCCTGGCTGTCTTGACCTTGGTTTTATTGTGTTCTTGGAAAGAAAGGTCAGGTGACATAATTACTTTCCAGGTCTTTCACGTGTTCTTTTCGTTCTATTTAATGATACCCTTGAGTTTTGTATACATTGTTTCTTTTGAGTTTTATTCTTTCCCCTACCTAAGCAGCTGAAACTTACCACCATTGAACGTCATGTTGTTCTCCACTGCCCACTGTTGGAGAAGAGAAACAAAGGCAGCAGTACTGGTATTGGAGAGATGAGGGAGACATCATCGGTGTTTTAAATGAGGAGGCAGGGTCCAAAGGGGGAGAAGTGAGGGAGGCCAAAAACTGGTGTTGTAGAAGTGAGGGGGACAGCAACACTTTTTTGGTGGGGGCCCCTTTTTTAGAAGTGAGGGAGGCAGCAACACTGGGGAGAAATGAGGGGGCAGCAACACGGGGGTTTTAGAAGTGAGGGAGACAGCAACACTGGTGTTTAGAAGTGAGGGGAAAAAAGGGGGTGGGGGGAACACTGGTGTTGTGGTAGGGCCCCTTTGGGGGGGGGAGACAGCAACACTGGGGTTGTAGAAGTGAGGAGGCAGCAACACTGGTGGTAGAAGTGAGGGGGGCAGCAACAGTAGTGTTGGAGAGGTGAACTAACTTTAGCCAAACAAATAAGGGGGGTGTTACTGCACATATGGAACTTTAAATAAGGGGGGGTTTTTACTGCAGCATATGGGAAATTTTAAATACAAGGCCACAGTAGTGTAGTAATGTATCGGGTTTAAGGTGATAAGTTAGGTGGTTAAAAAAAACACAAAATTATTGTATGGATTTCAGAAATAACAGTTATCAAGAGGCAAAATTAAGTTGTCATTTAACACCAAAGAAAGTGATAAAAAAAATTTCATTCAGAAACGTTGGGTAATGATGGGGAAAAGTGGAACACAAAGAAGAAGGAGAAACCATTCTTCGCGACTAATAAATCTGTATTCGTAGTGTTAAATTTATCTATAGACGAGTTGTTGTTTTGCCCGGGGGGACGTTGATGTTGCAGGGCTTGAGACGTGGTGTGATTTGTCCACGACGCCCTCCTAGGACACATTTAGGGTTTAAGCTGTTCCACAGTGATTTAGATAAGGAGATGCAGGGGGTGCTGTATATCCAAAGGGTTTGTTGTTCCACAGTGTTGAATTGGGCTTTTGGGGGGGTACTGTATGTCCAAAGATTTAAGTTTTCCAAAGGGGTTGAGAAATGGAGACGTAGCAGGGTGGTTTATGTCCAAAGGTTTAAGTTCCCATGACTGAAATACAGAGAGGTAAGAGGGATGATGTATGTCCAGTGAAACTTGAATTATTGCTTAAAACAGATGTAAAGGAAAAACAGAGGCAGAATGTCTAGGGGGAATTTTTTTGAGGGGCAGAAAAACCCTTGACCTGTACCCTTGAAACGCAGGCGACAAAGATATATAATATACACTGGGAAAATCCTAGAGGAATTAGCCCCAATTAAAAGGGAATCACTCCCTACGAAAGCAAAAGACTCGACAGGCAGTAACATCTCCCATAATAAAAAACGGGCCCCACAAGTACGCAAAAAGACAAAAAAATAAGTGTGGGGGCCCAAGACTGTTCAACTCCCTCCCAGCATACAAAAGGGGGTTTACAGTAGACCTCTGGGTGTCTTCGACGGAGCGGGACAGACACCTAAAGTCAGTAGTTGCCCGCGGGGGTTTGTTTCTCATCGGTTTACGTGGGCCAGCAGTAACAGCGTGGTTGATCAGGACTGATCCACCGCGGCCTGGTCAGGCCCCGGGGAGGGCGATGACACCTACACCCAGGTATATGTTACAGTGATTTCCGAACTTTAGAAGCAGTAAAGGGGTTTACCCGGGAAGGTCCCCAGAACCTTGGCAAAATGGCCATAACTTATAACTTTTAATATTACAAGGAAATAAGATAAAGATTATGCAGAAATTTTGACCGCTCGCCGATAATAATAGACAAGAACACTTGGCAAACCCTTACAATGGGATAACTTTTCCAGTTATGTATCAATAAAGATCAATTAATGAAAACGGCCAAAAATAAAAAAGCCAAATATTGGGATGGGAAAAAACTGGCCAGTATGGCATATTTTTAATATTATTCAAGTTGATAAACAACATATATGCCCTGCAAAAATACTGATCATACAAAAAAATTTTCAGTGGTTCAGTATGAGGCTAAAAAATGTTTTGAGAGTAGAGGAATTTAGGGATGTGAAGGGGGCATGAGTTTCCCTGTCAATAATAAGTTTTTTCTTCCCCCAAAAACCTTGTCCATAATTATTCGATTTGCTTTTTTGGTTTTTTAAATGAAGTCCAGGGAATTTTCCAACATGGATAAAAAAACTTTGAGGAAAATTATGTTTTGAGGGGGGCCCTAAATATGTACTTTTTGGAGCGGAGAAAGATTCAGCAAATATATTTGGGAAAGGGGCTTGAGGGTCTTGCCCTAACAAATACTGGAATAGAGATATGGGGGGAAGTGCAAAAAAACCCCAGTTAAAAGCAAGGATGCCGCGACACAATAAGAAAAAAATATATCAACATCCTGGCCCAGATATTCAACATCTTGGAAGATATCAAAAAACTGCTGGGACAAGTGAAAACATCTTCAAGAGCAAACTGGCAAAATCTCCCCCGTCCCCCCTGGGCCAGCAGCAAAGCCCGGTTGACCAGGGCACCAACATGCCTGGGCCCCTGACTGGGGTCCCGGGGGGGGAAAAAACCCAGAAACTCACCAAGATAAAGGTGTAATTTTACTGCAAAACAAGAACACTCCCCCCACTGAATTACCATCCAATCAGCCTGATGGCCACAGTGGGAAAATTTAAATTATTTGATTTGTAAACAGTGGATATAATTAAAAACTACTTTGATGGACATAATGAGTGAATCCTGGATTCACGAGGCAGTTTTTACATAGCATATGTATGATTTTTTTTCAGTGGTTTTAAGATAGTATATCATATGTAAGACGCTGTTTACCTAGATTTGTAGATTTTAGAGAAGAGTATGAGCAGCATAAGTTAAAGACCCACATGCAGCATGTCCTAAAAGTTTCATCCTTTCCCCCAACAAGAGGAGGAGAACGTCAGCGTTGCCTTCCAAAAAACATCAAAAAAAACAGTCACTATCACCACCAACAAAGATGTAGCTAAGATCAAAACAGGAAGTATCAACAACAGCGAGGCTGGTGTTTTCATTACCTCAGGGGGACGCCCCCCAAAGATTTACGTCGGCGAAACAAGAGATTTAAATACATTTTCAGGAGCATAAAAATAAAAGGGAATGTATCTGTGAAGTATTTTAAGCTCGCCCGGCCCCTCCTTATTTATACCCCCACAGTATGTGGGACGAAGTACAAATGAATAAGACACATGTGGAACGCCAGAGTTTTTTTCATTATGAACAAAATACCCAAGCGGGATATGTGTCTCATTCATCTTTTTCGTTATTCTATACCATTTTTTTAAAGGACGCCGTGTGGCTGTGTTAGAGCATTTCCGCCTGGTTTTCGCACTTACACTTACTGCAACGAAGGGAAAGAGGACATCCGTTTAACCCGCATTAGGGGGCTCGCTGTCGGGAACAAGACATTATGTAATTTAAGTTAGTTATGTTTTTACAAGGTACCAGCAAAAACCATTGACCTTCTCCCCGGTGTAAACCCAACCGGGGGTTAATCTGCCACTCCCTCCCGGGGATTCCTCCTTGATTGAATTTACATAAACTAACCTTGGAGAATAGTTTGAGGTGGTCAGTCCCTCACCCGGGAGAAAGTTCAGCCCATGGTTAAAACGATATGAATGAAGCTTGAGAATGGAGTTTAATTCCAGAGGGACTTCCAGCATGGGCCGTAGGGCGTAGTGCTCCACAATTTTTGCCTACTTGCTTCCACAATGGCCCCCGCTTCCTGCAACCTTTGAGATTTTCCCCCTCACCCAACACTAAGACCCGTTCTCATCCTTTAGCTTTATATCGTTTCAGACCCATGGTGAACTCTTCCCAGGCTGGACTACTACCGCTACATGAGGGTATACCTACATGACCTCATGATCATTTCCAAACATCTGTACATCCAAACATACAGGGAATGAATAAATTTCTTGTTGTTGATGTGTTTTTTTCAACTTTGTCTTGGCACTGTTAAAAGTTGAACTAACAGTCCAGTTTCTTGGTATAAACAGTTTGTGATGCCAATAAACGGTGGGAAGAAAAAGGCAAACACTGGGACATTTTATTGGGAATTTTTCCTGGACTAAGGTCACCCAGAAACGTCCGGGATTTGATGAGTTCCCAGATTTTTTTCTATTTCCCAGAGACCGGCCGGGGCCCGGGGATCGTCTGGGTTTGCCGGGTTAACCCGCTGTTGCTGCTTGGCCCCTGCCCCATCACAGCCTGGGTGATCTGGCCCCGAACAGTGCCATTCCTCGACGTAGGTAACACCTTATCATTTCACACCTTAAAATTTCTATTTTACTGTGACCTTGGGGAAGGTAAACACACAAGCAATTATAAGGACCTTGCATTTTTTTTGTCTCCTGTATAAATATATTCTTATATAGCCTTTAGTATAATACTGATGTAAACCCAAGGCGGGGGAAAGGGGGGTGGGGCTCCCTTTGATGCTGGGGGGGCTCTTTTTCCCAAATGAACCCACGTACCCTTTTCTTGGATCAAACCTCATCCGTTTGCTGTTACTATACAATAAAAAGGGGCCAATAGGAAAAATTGTCAATTAGCAAGAACTCACTTAAAATTAAGTCCTTTCTAAAATTTTATCTTATACGTTTAAAATATTTTTTTTTTAATTTATGTTAATGAAAAAATAATATTTTTTTGTACCAAAAAAACCTTAGAAAACTTACCAAATTATTTATAACAAGCGCAATTTAATTTAGTAATCCAACTAAATATATTTTAGATAAATTTATTATAATTTAATAATAAACAAATACAATGAAATATATTTTTTTTTTAGGTTCAGAATGTTTTTTTTAAAAAACGCAACACAAACTTTCGCTTCTTTACGGCAAGAAAAGGGTTGTATTTTGCCCAAAAGAAAATTTTTATTCCCCGTATTAAATATATATATATATTATATATATTTAATATATATATATATTTAAATATATATATATATATATATATATATATATATATATATATATATATATATATATATATTCAATAAGATCACAAAAAAAGGGGTGATATAAAAATGCAGAAAACCACTTGAAAAAATAATGAAATTCCATGCGCTTTCGGATTAATTTTAAATGAGTTTTTGCTAATTGACCAGTTTTACCTTTCGACACGAGGAAACATAGCAGGATGGTAGAAAAGCCATCCGGGAATACTACCTTCCTATATATCATTTAAAACATAAGTAAAAGTAGTATATAGCAGAATCCGGGGAGGTATTTTTGTCATATGATTTTGTGACGTCAGACTGTTAAATGTGTTTTTTTGGTTACGCTGGCAGACTTGCTTTTTTTTCGTCTGTTCATGAACTGACATTCAAAAAATTGTTTTTACGCCCCTTCAGGTCGCTAAAAAGCCAGTTGACCAGGTGGTCAACGGGGAGGCATTGCCCAACGGGGCGGAGTTAGAATATTAATGGACACAAGTCAGGGGTTTGTTTTCGTACCCTTATAATAACTGAACACATGTTTTGTTGAAAAACTTTTATTCATCTACCCTTGTGCTTGGAACTTCGTGTAGAAATACTATGGAATCCCTTTGGGTTTTCCCTGCCCATCAGTTGGCCCTTTTTTTTTAAAAATTTCTAACCTCTCTCGTTCTTCCAGAGTCAAACAAATTCGGGAAAAGAGGAAAATCGGGGATCACTCCCCTCCCACAAACTTAGTTTGAGTTGAAAAGTCCCGCGCTCAAAAATTAACAAGATGTGCCTTAAATCGTGTGTCAGGGGAAAATTTTTTAGAAGGAGAAGCCATTTTCCCTCTGAGTGTGATAATGTTGAGACTCGTCAGGCAGTAAAAATGGGGGTCACCGAATGCCTTAAAAATCCCGTGCGCCTGATCCGATATTATCAAATTTATAGTCATCCGGTGACAAAAGGGGGTCAGGGCCATGGCTTGGTTTTAGGAGGAGCAAGACTTGGGGAGGACCCGGCAGACTTATAAGATTTGTTTTTGATAGAAACCGATGTCTTTGATGTAAGACAGTCTGGGGGTCAACTAAAATATTTATGGTGCCCCTGGAATTCGCAGATGGATAAGACTAGGGCTGGGCTGGAATATATTTAAGGTTGGTGGGGGAAAGCCGCGGGGGGGGATACGATTATTGTTCCACCGGGAAAACTGTATAATCCGGATAAACCAGGACTGACTGGAAATATTTCAGGTTGTTCAAAATCCCGCCCAACCCCGGTTGGGCGGGGGATCTTAAAAAACCGGAATTGCAGGGTGTGACCACTGATGAATTGGGAAAATATAAAAAAACCCTGAAGAATGGTAGATAGGGCTGGGCCGAAATATATTAACTGTGGTGTGGAAAGAATCTTAGCCATGGAGCTGAACTTTCTCCAGGCTGAGGGACTGACCACCTCAAAATTTTTCTTCGGTTGATGGACTGAAAATTTTCTCTATTTCCTGCTATGCCTTTGTATTTGACGAAAAGCCTACTGTATAGGCGAAACCTTTCATCACTAAAGATATCCACCACTTTCTTTTGCCCTTCCCGTCTGCCTGCCTATAAAAACCTTCCACCCGTCCTTTCTGTTGTGTGACTTAAATGGTCCAAGTCACCGAAAGTCGTCGGTCCTCTTTTTTATATGCGGGTTGTGTATGTGTGATATCCATCTGTTTTTGGATTTTTTACCATTTTCAACATCCCTGGGTATGGCGGGTCTCAAAACATTGATAGGGGCCACCCTAGACAGACAAAAATAAAAAGGTTTTTATTTTGGTTTTGAATGATTGGGGTTGGTATGTTTAAAGGGCTCCCGCTCGACAGGGGAAAAGTTGAGACTTGAGAGATGATGGGTTGGTTGCTACCCCCCGGTTTCTACGGGCTGCAGCGCCCCTCTGTTGCCGAGCAGGTTCGCGCCCCCGTTAGTCGTCTGTTGTTATGTCGCTGCGTTATGTCGCCCTTTGTTACGTCTCGCTGTTATGTCGCCTCTTTTTTACGTCTGCGTGTTTGTCTGCCCTGTTTTTATGTCTGCCTCTGTTTTCGTCGCGTTCTTTTCTGTTGCTGTTATGTCTGCTGTGGCTGCTACACCCTACTGTTGTTAGTTTGTTGTAGTGTTACGTCTGTCCTACCGCTACTTCTGATCGTACTTTTGGTCTGCTTCTGTTAGACTTCGGTTTTTACGACTGCTGATGTACCGGAAACGAGTTAGCGGAAAAAATGTTAGAATTTTGGGGGTCGAGGATAGGGAGACACTTTAGTGGTGGTTACGGTGGATAGATTTAGTGGTGGTGGTTAGTGGAGAATTGTAGTAGTGGTGGTACTGGTGGATAGACTTTGTGGTGGTGGTACTGGTGGAGAGACTTGTAGTGGTGGTGGACTGGTGGATAGACTTGTAGTGGTGGTGGTACTGGTGGGGAGACTTGTGGGGTTGGTACTGGTGGATAGGCTTGTAGTGGTGGGGGTACTGGGGATAGACTTGTAGGGTGGTGGTGGTATTGGTACTGGTACAAGTCTAGTGGAAGACTTGTAGTGGTGGTGGTACTGGGGGATGACGGGTGGTACGGGTGGATAGACTTGTAGTGGTGGTGGATGGTGGATAATTAGTGGGGGGTACTGGACTTGTAGGGTGGTGGTACTGTGGAGAGACTTGTGTGGTGGTGGTACTGGTGGAGAGACTTGAGGGGGGTGGTATTTTGGGGAGAGACTTGAGTGGGGGGATACTATGGAGAGACTTGTAGTGGTGGTGGTACGGGGGAGAGACTTGTGGTGGTGTTACTGGTGGAGATATTGTAGTGGTGGTGGTACTGGCGGAGGCTTGTAGTGGGGGGGGGAGATAGTGGAGAGATTTTAGTATGGTTTTTGGGAAAATATTGATGGGGGTAGTGGCTGGTGGCGGCGGGGAGTTTGTGATATATCTGTGACCAGTTTGAGATTTTTTTTTTTTTATACTGGCAGCGCTAAATTTAACCAGGTTATTGTTGCTGGCGACTGCTGGCCCAACAGCCACCAGTCAGGTTAATTTCCGTTTCTCTGGGGAAAAAAAGCTGTTTTGCAGTATTTGTGATATCCGGATGCGTGGAAAGGCACCCCGGATGTTTATACAGTGTTCTTTTTTGTACCCATGGGGCCCCCGCCCCCCTTTTTTATACACTTTCTCCCACATCTACTACAGTACGTTGTTATGGTAGTGTTTTTTTAATTGCTAATGTCAAGTATTTTTTTTATAAAATCATATATACATTACCATATATCCCTTCCTATACACCAGTAAGTTAAAACCTTTTCTTCTCTAAACAGAGGTAATATCCTCTTTTTATACCAAAGAATATTCTCTTTCTACACCCGTAATATTCTCCCCTACACTAGTAATATTTCTCACACTAGTAATATTCTCCTCAACATCAGCAATATTCGCCCTACATCAGTAATATTTCTCTACATCAATAATATTCTTCCAAACCCGAATATTATCCTCTCATCAGTAATATTTTTCCATCGGAAAATTATCCCCTTTCCAGTAAAATTTCCCCTCATCAGAAATATTTTCCCCCTACACCAGTAATATCCCTACATCAGAATATTTCCCCACCCGAATATTCTCCCTACACCAGTAATAAGAAAAAAAGGCCTGAGAATGAGAAAGGGTTCTAAAAGGAAGTAAAAG
>WNWK01007506.1:85000-93284 GCA_009830355.1 Cherax destructor | reverse complement strand
AGCAAGACTTAGTCATATGAATGACCCGTAGCTGGAGGTTTTGGTCATCTGACTGTGGCCTTCCACTGGCTTACCAGTCCACCCCTTTAAATATCATAGTTATAATGAGATTATCGAGCTTAGTCTCAGTAACTGAGCTATACTGGTGTTACCCCGGACTCTGCATCATGTCTCCTGACAGGATGCTTAAGTGTCACATTCATCATGCCTTATGCTGTGTTCTGCATCAGTGTTGATGTGTTCCTGACAGTTGCTTCATATTATACTGTGTAGTAGTGCTGGTTCTGTCTAGTACCTTCAAGATGTTAGCAACTCCGGGATATTTCTTGGGAGTGTCAGCCTTCCTCTTGTTGCATCTTCATGTCATCTAAAGTGAACATCAACATTACATGTATAGATGTAAGATGAGGTTCTTTGGTACTGTCCCGGCCCGGGTCTTGTCCAGTTGGTCACCCTAGATTATGTCTCAGTCATGGTGAAAGTGTTGAATGATATATATATATATATATATATATATATATATATATATATATATATATATGATTCGAACCCATGCTGCTTTGGTCCACCTTATGGTGAGCGAAAACCCATGACACTCTAACACACAAGACCACGCAATCCTACAAGAACCAAGAACCCAGCCAAGCTACGTGCCCTAGGACCAAGGGTAACACACCTAGCTTGGCTGGGTGCTTGATTCTTGTATGATTTGGTGGTCCTATGGGTTAGAGCATCATGTGGTTTTCGCTCACCATGAGGCGGGTCAAAACAACATTGGTTCGAATCCTTGGCTAGTCACAGTGTTGTTATTGATCAATACCACTCGTTCATGTAAGACCCGCGGGCCGTGTAAGACACACGGGCCGTGTAAGACCCGCGAAATCATTTGGTCTGGTCCTTCCAAGCAACCGCAGGCAGGACTCGAAGTCCAATCAATCTAGGAGCCTTTTTCATAGCAACATAATTTAATATTAACTTTCTCCGTATCGATTTACACTGCATAATGAAAAATATACGAAACCTAAAAGGTTTACAGTATTATGAATATCCTTTTAGCTTTTGTTCTGAAAATTTTATAAAAATGGGGCTCTTTGGAAGAATATACTGATATTTTTAACGTGTAATTTTGCCTGAGTTAATTAAATGTTTGACCAAATATAGAAGGCTAATTTTTAAGTTGATAATTCTGAATGGCCCGCGAATGATGTTATAAATATTGAAATGACCCTTGACGGAACAAAGGTTCCCGACCCCTGGCCTAACGTGTGGAGACAGCTGAAAAACCACCACGACGATTTCTGGATGGTGAATGTGAAAGGTTTCAATTGATACAAGAAAGTCAAATGGGAATATATTGATTTGGAGTTAGCAAGTAGACCTGTGCCACACAGCAAAGACGTTACCATACCAGTGTTTACAACACTGACCTTCCATTGTCAGATGTAACACAGGTGACAGCAGTGGAAGGGAATATGAAGTATTTCAACACCTCAGTAGTTCTCGAAAGCCCCAGTAGTTCTTGAAAGCCCCAGTAGTTCTCCCAAGCCCCAGTAGTTCTCCCAAGCCCCAGTAGTTCTCCCAAGCCCCAGTAGTTCTCCAAAGAACAACTCATTGATCTGATACGTGACATCAATTTGTCAAAGCAGGCACCTGAATTTTAGCATCCAGACTAAAAGAAAAGAACTGTCTATAACAAGAAGTTAAAATAACATGTGCTGAAAAATTATTGTTTCGAATAGCTATTTCATATATACGTTTTGTGTAAATTAATCTTGTTAACTCTTTTAGCAAACAGTATAACAGATATTGCTTCATACTAATCATTTGGGTGCCTTTAACATACCCTCCACTTAGTTATTAATGTCTGTCACACTTTTTGAATAGCACCAAATATTTTTTGAATAACACCAAATAATTTTTTAATAACACCAAATAATTTTTGAATAGCACCAAATAATTTTCAGTGATAAGAAATTGAGAAGGCAGAAGATATGCCCTAGTGGGACAGGGCTTCTGACAACACCTATGTTGATGTAACTCTGATCTGACTCTTTCACCAGGTAGTTCTGCCTAAGACGACTATTTCGACAGCGTCCATGCAATACTCCTGGATTTTTTTCTAATGGGTACCTCATGGAGGTACTGTATACTGGTGTAAAGTTTGTCAACAATTGCTGATTACCTGACTTGGTCAGTGGTAAGGGACAGAGGAAGTCAGTCAACAAAGTGAAGAACGACCCACCATACGTAGGACTAAGGTAGACCAGCACATGTTAATTTGTTTGAAAATTCTCTGGCAATATTTCGTCAAGGTCTTCCAGTACCTACAGTAGCTGGAAATAAATGGTATAAAATACCAACACAATGGAAATATAAACACATAAGCAGTATAATGTGATCCTTTATTGACAACGTTTCGCCCACACAGTGGGCTTTATCAAGTCACAAACAGATCTACCTGGGTAAAAGGTACGTGAGTATATATAGGATGGAGTCAGGTGGGGAATGATGGGTCCATCCTATATATACTCTTGTACCTATCACCCAGGTAGATCTGTTTGTGACTTGATAAAGCCCACTGTGTGGGCGAAACGTTGTCAATAAAAGATCACATTATACTGCTTATGTCTTTATATTTCCACCTACAGTAGGTGTCTGGCCATAGCAGAGTAATGAGGTAGTACTGGCCGCCTGACACAGTATAAGGTGAGTAACTGACCATCAAGGTGTTACCGTGGAGACAATAACAGTTGCCTTGGTGTTCAACTTATGTTATTGGTGGAACTGCTGCTTAAATACCCAACACAAACATATCGCTTCCTGGTCAAGAATAAAGAACTGCTTTGTAAATAAGAAAATAATACCTTTCTATGTAGAGTTGGTTTGACCTGTACAGTGGCATCTGTTAAAAGAGATAAAAAAAACTTATATCCTGGCAAAAAATACCCAAACCCAAATCAGGATGAGGAAGGCAATGCAGAATCTCTCATTCTTGACCTGGCTCATGTACTGATACTGAGTCATTCTTGACCTGGCTCATGTACTGATACTGAGTCATTCTTGACCTGGCTCATGTACTGATACTGCGTCATTCTTGACCTGGCTCATGTACTGATACTGCGTCATTGAAGACCTGGCTCAAGTACTGATACTGCGTCATTGTCGACCTGGCTCATGTACTGATACTGCGTCATTGAAGACCTGGCTCAAGTACTGATACTGCGTCAATTTTGACCTGGCTCAAGTACTGATACTGCGTCAATTTTGACCTGGCTCAAGTACTGATACTGCGTCATTCTTGACCTGGCTCAAGTACTGATACTGCGTCATTGTCGACATGGCTCAAGTACTGATACTGCGTCATTGTCGACCTGGCTCAAGTACTGATACTGCGTCATTCTTGATCTGGCTCATGTACTGATACTGCGTCATTGTCGACCTGGCTCAAGTACTGATACTGCGTCATTGTCGACCTGGCTCAAGTACAGATATTGCGTCATTGTCGACCTGGCTCATGGACTGATACTGCGTCAGTGTCGACCTGGCTCAAGTACGATATTGCGTCATTGTCGACCTGGCTCATGGACTGATACTGCGTCAGTGTCGACCTGGCTCAAGTACAGATATTGCGTCATTGTCGACCTGGCTCATGTACTGATACTGCGTCAGAAAAAGTTAAGATCGCAGCAGTTAGATTCAATGTTGGTCTCCACAGTTAGAAATGTGAAGGGTTGAAAATACAGTAGACGAAAATGTAGAACCATAAATAATACAGAGAACTCTCATACCTTGGATACATTCAGACAAGTACTTGCCATATTGTTGTGATGAATGGTACACAGTACTGACAGTTTTGTCAGACACATGTGCGAGACTCTTCAAGGCTATGGACTGATGACATCGTCTTCACATCTCTGCTGCTGCAGCTGACTCTTCTGTATTCGACTGAAGAAGTCTACTCTGAAGGCGAAACGTTTCGGAATAAAGATACCAAACATATGCAGTAATTTTGGTCAGCTAGCCAGCCAGCTGGTCAGCTAGCCAGCCAGCTGGTCAGCTAGCCAGCCAGCTGGTCAGCCAGCCAGCTGGTCAGCCAGTCAGCCAGCAGTTATTGTGTAGTATACAAGGTGTGTATATATACGAAATATGGTTTATATGGTTTATATTTGAGACGAAGCCTCTCCTAATCTTCCAAGTGTACAATCTGCTGTATCTTCTTCTAGGGAGACCAGTTAGAGGACTTAAGACACACTCAATAATTATTGAACGTGTCTCCCTAGAAGATAGAATAGAAATACACAGCAGATTGTTCACCTGACAGATTAGGTTTGGTCTCAAATCTGGACACAGAAATCACTGTATATTGTTGGTGAGACACATGTGCAACAGTCGAGTACAGAAGAGTTAGCAGCTGCAGCAGCAGAGATATCAAGACGATGTAATCAGTCCGTCACCCTTGAAGAGTCTTGCACTTGTCTGACCAAACTGTTGGTATTGTGTACCATTTTAATATTCATTACTGCAGATGACAACAAGATGGTAGATAATGCCTGATAGGTACAGTGAAAAGCGATTAATACACTGAGGGACGACACGATAAGTGAAGAGGGATCAATGCTCTTCAACACATTCCCTTTCTGACTAAGAAGAATTGTCAACAAACCCCAGCTGTCTTCAAGAAGCAACTAGACAAATTCCCCAAATCATATCTTCATCAGCCGGACTTTGGCGCTTATACTGGACTTCATGTGGCTGGCACCAACAGCCTGATCGATCACTCCAGCAACAGTAGACCTCGTCTAGGACTGGCGGCGGGAAAGGCGACCTCTTGAAATGGCTATAGGAAACCTACAAGTGAGAGTGAGCCGTGGAGGCCACTTAACCGTAACCACTTATAAATATATTGCAAGACAAGTGTGGAAGCGGGCACCTGCGGCGATGCTTACAATAACCATTAATATATATAAGAGGAGGCCGTGTGTGGGACCAGGCAAAGTGGACCATTATTTCTGGGATTATTACCAATATAACAGTAGGCCTGCTTCAGACGGGACCACAGGGACACAACCAATAACAAACAAAAAATATTAGCCATCTTAGTGCCTTCCAGTTCATGACTCTGATTTTAGTTCTTATTTCCGTTGGGTTCTGTTATGGTTCGTAGTTCTCTGAAGTGATTTTGCAGAGCTAGTTAAAGGTGTTCTTGTTCTCCTTGTTCTTGCCTCTTTCTTTCTGTGAGTGTGAAGGTAGTGGCAGGTTGTTTGTTCCCAATACATTAAGGGGGAACTATCATTCCTTCATCATTTAAAGACTCCATCATTTCATGTCTCCATCACTTCAAGATTAACAACATAAAACATTCATTTCTTGTAAACATACAATTTAGGGCATCGGTAATAACATTTATTAACGAGGCCAAAAATTTCTAACAATATTAATTTCACATTTACATGCCAGAGTTCAAAGCTTTTAACAAGTTTCCACTTCACAATCATATGATTAGAGGGTGGTAGCCACCATGAACAATTCCTGTCTGCCAGAGACCAAAACATGCAACAGGCATTTTCCTGCCACAGCCTCCTTATCTGTTGTAGAGGAGAGCAGTACAGAGCATCCTTATCTGTTGAAGAGGAGAGCAGTACACAGCATCCTTATCTGTTGAAGAGGAGAGCAGTACACAGCATCCTTATCTGTTGTAGAGGAGAGCATTACACAGCCTCCTTATCTGTTGTAGAGGAGAGCAGTACACAGCATCCTTATCTGTTGTAGAGGAGAGCATTACACAGCCTCCTTATCTGTTGTAGAGGAGAGCAGTACACATCATCCTTATCTGTTGTAGAGGAGAGCAGTTCTAAGCCTCCTAACATTAATCACCTTCTGCCCACCGGGTGGGCGTCAGTCCCAAGATTATATATAGACACAGTCTGATAACTAGCATCAACAATCATGCACTAGCAGTAAATAGCGCCAGAGAGAATCATCAACAATCATGTACTAGCACTAAATAGCGCCAGAGAGAAGCACCAACAATCATGCACTAGCCCTGAACACCGCCAGAGAGAAGCACCAACAATCATACACTAGCAGTCAATAGCGCCAGAGAGAAGCATCAACAATCATGCACTAGCAGTCAATAGCGCCAGAGAGAAGCATCAACAATCACGCACTAGCACTGAATAGCGCCAGAGAGAGGCATCAACAATCATGCACTAACACTGAATAGCGCCAGAGAGAAGCATCAACAATCACGCACTAGCACTGAATAGCGCCAGAGAGAATCATCAACAATCATGTACTAGCACTAAATAGCGCCAGAGAGAAGCACCAACAATCATGCACTAGCCCTGAACACCGCCAGAGAGAAGCACCAACAATCATACACTAGCAGTCAATAGCGCCAGAGAGAAGCATCAACAATCATGCACTAGCAGATTAATAGCGCCAGAGAGAAGCAGTCAACAATCATGCCTAGCACTGAATAGCGCCAGAGAGAGATCAACAATCATGCACTAGCAGTCAATAGCGCCAGAGAGAAGCATCAACAATCACGCACTAGCACTGAATAGCGCCAGAGAGGCATCAACAATCATGCACTAACACTGAATAGCGCCAGAGAGAAGCATCAACAATCATGCACTAGCACTGAACACCGCCAGAGAGAAGCACCAACAATCATACACTAGCAGTCAATAGCGCCAGAGAGAATCATCAACAATCATGCACTAGCACTGAATAGCGCCAGAGAGAAGCATCAACAATCATGCACTAGCACTCAATAACGCCAGAGAGAAGCATCAACAATCATGCACTAGCAGTCAATAGCGCCAGAGAGAAGCATCAACAATCATGCACTAGCACTGAATAGCGCCAGAGAGAAGCATCAACAATCATGCACTAGCACTGAATAGCGCCAGAGAGAATCATCAACAATCATACACTAGCAGTCAATAGCGCTAGAGAAAAGCATCAACAATCATGCACTAGCACTTAATAACGCCAGAGAGAATCATCAACAATCATGCACTAGCACTGAATAGCGCCAGAGAGAGCATCAACAATCATGCACTAGCACTGAATAGCGCCAGAGAGAATCATCAACAATCATGCACTAGCAGTTAATAGCGCAAGAGAAGCATCAACAATCATGCACTAGCAGTCAATAGCGCCAGAAGAGCATCAACAATCATGCACTAGCACTGAATAGCGCCAGAGAAGCATCAACAATCAGCACTAGCATAATAGCGCCAGAGAGAAGCATCAACAATCATGCACTAGCAGTCAATAGCGCCAGAGAGAAGCATCAAAATAATGCACTAGCAGTCAATAGCGCCAGAGAGAAGCATCAAAATCATGCACTAGCAGTCAATAGCACAGAGAGAAGCATCAACAATCATGCACTAGCAGTCAATAGCGCCAGAGAGAAGCATCAACAATAATGCACTAGCAGTCAATAGCGCCAGAGAGAAGCATCAACAATCATGCACTAGCAGTCAATAGCGCCAGAGAGAAGCATCAACAATCATGCACTAGCAGTCAATAGCGCCAGAGAGAAGCATCAACAATATGACTAGAGTCAATAGCGCCAGAGAAGCATCAACAATCATCACTAGCAGAATAGCGCCAGAAGAAGCATCAACAATCATGCACTAGCATAATAGCGCAGAGAGAAGCATCAACAATCATGCACTAGCAGTCAATAGCGCCAGAGAGAAGCATCAACAATCATGCACTAGCACTCAATAGCGCCAGAGAGAAGCATCAACAATATGCACTAGCAGTAATAGCGCCAGAAGAAGCATCAACAATCATGCACTAGCATAATAGCGCAAGAGAAGCATCAACAATCATGCACTAGCACTGAATAGCGCCAGAGAAGCATCAACAATCATGCACTAGCAGTAATAGCGCCAGAGAAGCATCAACAATATGCACTAGCAGTCAATAGCGCAGAGAGAAGCATCAACAATCATGCACTAGCATCAATACGCCAGAGAGAAGCATCAACAATCAACAATACGCAAATCAATCACACTGCATAATAGCGCCAGAGAGAAGCATCAACAATCATGCACTAGCATCAATAGCGCCAGAGAGAAGCATCAACAATCATGCACTAGCACTAAAGCGCCAGAGAGAAGCATCAACAATCATCACTAGCAGTCAATAGCGCAGAGAGAAGCATCAACAATCATGCACTAGCAGTCAATAGCGCAGAGAGAGCATCAACAATCATGCACTAGCACTAATAGCGCCAAGAAGCATCAACAATCATGCACTAGCAGTC
>WNWK01007506.1:55000-80000 GCA_009830355.1 Cherax destructor | reverse complement strand
TGCCTACTATTCCTGAAGTAATGCTCCTACTATCCCTGAAGCAATGACTCTATTATCCTGAAGTAATGCTCCTATATCCCTGAAGTAATGCTCTACTACTATCCCTGAGTAATGCTCTATATTATCCATGTGTAATGCTCCCTACTATCCCTGAGTAATGCTCCTACTATCCCTGAAGTAAGCTCCCTACTATCCCTGAAGTAATGCTCCTACTATCCCTGAAGATAATGCTCCTACTAGTACCTATGAAGTAATGCTCCCTACTAGTCCTGAAGTAAGCTCCTACTATCCCTGAAGTAATGCTCCTACTATCCCTAAGTAATCTCCCTACTATCCTGAGTAATGCTCCTACTATCCCTGAAAATGTCTACTATCCTGATGTAATGCTCTCAAGAGTAATCCATTGAAAGACAATCTGGTAGCGTTATAGTCCAATGAGTAGTGGCAATTGCCGGTAAGTGACATGGAGTGTAAGGTGATCACTGGAGTGTGTCACTGATCCTGGTAGTAAGCCTATTCCTGAGTATCCTACTATCCTGAGTTAATGCTCTACTGTATTACACTCATCCTGAGTAATGTCCTCTAGCCTGAGTAATCCAGCTGTCCAAGTAATGCTCCTACTATCTGAGTGATGTCCTACTTCCAATAGTAGCTCTCCTCCTGAGTAATGCTCTCTATCCTGAGTAATGCTCTCTATCCCTGAAGTAGCTCTGGGGGGGGGGGGGGGGGGGGGGGGGGGGGGGGGGGGGGGGGGGGGGGGGGGGGGGGGGGGGGGGGGGGGGAAGTAATGCTCCCTACTATCCTGAGTAATGCTCCCTACTATCCCTGAGTAATGCTCCCTACTATCCCTGAGTAATGCTCCCTACTATCCTGAAGTAATGCTCCTACTATCCCTGAAGTAATGCTTACTGTATCCTGAAGTAATGCTTACTACTATCCTGAAGTAATGCTCCCTACTATCCCTGAGTAATGCTCCCTACTATCCCTGAAGTAATGCTCCCTATCTATCTGAAGTAATGTGCCCTACTATTCCTGAAGTAATGCTCTACTATCCCTGAAGAAATGGTCTATTATCCCTGAGTAATGCTCCCTACTATCCAATTACTATCCATAATGTCCCATATCCCTAAGAATGTCTACTATCCCTGAGTAATGCTTCCTATCCTGAAGTAATGCTCCTACTATCCCTGGTATACCTACTATCCTGAGTAATGTGCCCTACTATCCTAGTAATGCTCCTACTATCCTAAGCATTATCTATTATTCATTAAGTAATGCCTACCTCCCTGAATTAATGCTCACACCTGTAATGCCTATATCCTGAGTAATGCTCCTACTATACTAAGTAATGCTCACATCCGAAGAATGTCCCTACTATCCTAAGTAATGCTCCACACCCTGAGTAGTCCACACTAGTAATGCCACATCTAATGCCCTACTATCCAAGAATGTCTATTATCTGAGTAAGCCTACACTGAGTAATGTCTACATCTAGTAATCTCCATATCCAAGAATGCTATATCCTGAAGTGCCTACTATCCCTGAGTAATGTCCAATCTGAAGTAAGCTATATCTGGTAATGCCCCTACTTCTAGTAATGCTCCTACTATCCTGAGTAATGCTCCCACATCCCTGAGTAATGCTCCATACTATCCCTGAGTAATGCTCTACTATCCCTGAGTAATGTGCCTATTCTGATAATGCTCTACATCCCTGAAGAATCTTCCTGAGTAATGCTTCTACTATCCCTGAGTAATGCCACTATATCCCTGAAGAAATGCTCATATCTGATGTAATGCTCCTACTATCCTGAAGTAACTACTATCTGAGTAATGCTCCATATCCGAGTAATGGCACTATATCCTGAGTAATGCGCCCTACTATCCGAGTAATTTATCCTGATAATGCTCTACTATCCTGGTAAGCTCCTACTATTCCTGAAGTAATGCCCCATATCCTGGAAGCGCCTACTATCCCTGAGTAATGCCTACTATTCTGAAGTAATGCCCTATCCCTGAATATACCTGAAGTAATGTCCCAACTATGAATAATGCCCCTACTATCCTGAAGTAATGCTCCCTACTATCCCGGAGTCTACATCCTGAAGAATGTACTATCCTGAAGAATGCTCCCTACTATCCTGAAGTAATGCCCTACTTTCTGAAGTAATGTCTACTATCCCGAAGAATTATCTTATTATTCATTAAGTAATGCCTACCTCCCGAATTAATGTCTCTATCCCATAATGCTCTATTACCTGAATTCTATACCTGAAGTAATGCTCCCTATTATCCTGAAGATCTTAATCCCTGAAGTAATGCTCCTATATCCCTGAAGAATTCTACTATACCTAAAGTAATGCCTACATCCCTGAAGTAATGTCTATATCCCTGAAGTAATGCTCCTACTATCCCTGAAGTAATGATCCCTACATCCTGAAGTAATGCTCCTACTATCCCTGGAGTAATGTGCCCTACTATTCCTGAAGTAATGCTCCCTACTATCCCTGAAGTAATGATCTCTATTATCCCTGAAGTAATGTTCCCTACTATCTCTGAAGTAATGCTCCCTATTATCCCTGAAGTAATGCTCCCTACTATCCCTGAAGTAGTGCTCCCTACTATCCCTGAAGTAATGCTCCCTACTATCCATGAAGTAATGCTCCCTACTATCCTGAAGTAATGCTCACTACTATCCCTAAAGTAATGCTCCCTACTATCCCTGAAGTAATGCTCCCTACTATTTCTGAAGTAATGTGCCCTACTATTCCTGAAGTAATGCTCCATACTATCCCTGAAGCAATGATCTCTATTATCCCTGAAGTAACGCTCTCTACTATCCCTGAAGTAATGCTCCCTACTATCCCTGAAGAAATGCTCCCTACTATCTCTGAAGTAATGCGCCCTACTATCCCTGAAGTAATGGTCCCTACTATTCCTGAAGTAATGCTCCCTACTATCCCTGAAGTAATTCTCCATTCTATCCCTGAAGTAATGCTCCCTACTATCCCTGAAGTAATGCGGCCTAATCTTCCTGTAGTAATGCTCCCTACTATCCCTGAAGTAATGCTCTATTATCCCTGAAGTAATGCTCCCTACTCTCCCTGAAGTAATGTTCCCTACTATCCCTGAAGTAATGCTCCCTACTATCCTTGAAGTAATGCTCCCTACTATACCTGAAGTAATGCTCCCTACTATCCCTGAAGTAATGCTCCCTACTATCCCTGAAGTAATGCTCCCTACTATCCCTGAAGTAATGCTCCCTACTATCCCTGAAGTAATGCTCCCTACTATCCCTGAAGTAATGTGCCCTACTATTCCTGAAGTAATGCTCCCTGCTATCCCTGAAGCAATGACCTCTATTATCCCTGAAGTAATGCTCCCTAATATCCCTGAAGTAATGCTCACTACTATCCCTGAAGTAATGCTCTATATTATCCATGATGTAATGCTCCCTACTATCCCTGAAGTAATGCTCCCTACTATCCCTGAAGTAACGCTCCCTACTATCCCTGAAGTAATGCTCCCTACTATCCCTGAAGAAATGCTCCCTACTGTACCAGAAGTAATGCTCCCTACTAGTCCTGAAGTAAAGCTCCCTACTATCCCTGAAGTAATGCTCCCTACTATCCCTCAAGTAATTCTCCCTTCTATCCTTGAAGTAATGCTCCCTACTATCCCTGAAAAATATCTGCATGCCAGATGCAAGCTTCAAGGTAAACATTAAAGACAATGGAGCGTGTAAGGTGACAATGGAGCGTGTAAGGTGGCAATTGAGCGTGTAAGGTGACAATGGAGCGTGTAAGGTGACAATGGAGCGTGTAAGGTGACAATGGAGCGTGTAAGGTGAGCTTCACGAGTCATACCATCAGTTCTACAGCTCACTGTATTGACAACTCGTTAGTAAATATTCTCTAGCACTAGTCAATCGTGTCAAAAATAATGAGTGTGATTTCTCACAATAGGTCGTCCCCTAGCTAGTAGGTGGCCTTGCGGGTGAAGCTCTCGCTTCACACGGTGAGTGTCCAGGTTCGATTCCCAGCGAGGGTGGAAACATTGGGCGTGTTTCCTTACACCGGTTGTCTATGTTCTCCCATCAGTATAAAATGGGTACCTGGGTGTTACTTGACTGGTGTGGGTCGCATCCTGGGTGTTAGTGGACTGGTATGGATCGCATCCTGGGACAAAACTGACCTAATTTGCGGGAAATGCTCAGCATAACAAGGGGCTTTCTATATAGTAGTATGTCATTGATGTCAGCTATGGTCTGTATACCTTGTACATGTAGAAACACATATATTATTATTATTATTAAAAACTTCAGGAAACATATGAACGTTCATTCAGTTGTTGTCTGGCCTGAAGTATGCACTGGCATCATTCAGTTGATGTCTGGCCTGAAGCTGAAGTATGCACTGGCATCATTCAGTTGTTGTCTGGCCTGAAGTATGCACCAGCATCATTCAGTTGTTGTCTGGCCTGAAGTATGCACCGGCATCATTCAGTTGTTGTCTGGCCTGAAGCTGAAGTATGCACTGGCATCATTCAGTTGTTGTCTGGCCTGAAGTATGCACCAGCATCATTCAGTTGATGTCTGGCCTGATGTATGCACTGGCATCATTCAGTTGTTGTCTGGCCTGAAGTATGCACCGGCATCATTCAGTTGATGTCTGGCCTGAAGTATGCACCAGCATCATTCAGTTGTTGTCTGGCCTGAAGTATGCACCGGCATCATTCAGTTGATGTTTGGCCTGAAGTATGCACCAGCATCATTCAGTTGATGTCTGGCCTGAAGTATGCACCGGCATCATTCAGTTGTTGTCTGGCCTGAAGTATGCACCAGCATCATTCAGTTGATGTCTGGCCTGAAGTATGCACTGGCATCATTCAGTTGTTGTCTGGCCTGAAGTATGCACCGGCATCATTCAGTTGTTGTCTGGCCTGAAGTATGCACTGGCATCATTCAGTTGAAGTCTGACCTGAAGTATGCACCAGAATCATTCAGTTGATGTCTGGCCTGAAGTATGCACTGGCATCATTCAGTTGTTGTCTGGCCTGAAGTATGCACTGGCATCATTCAGTTGTTGTCTTCCCTGAAGCTGAAGTATGCACCGGCATCATTCAGTTGATGTCTGGCCTGAAGTATGCACTGGCATCATTCAGTTGATGTCTGGCCTGAAGTATGCACTGGCATCATTCAGTTGATGTCTGGCCTGAAGTATGCACCAGCATCACACTTCATATTGCTCTCCTAACTTCAGTATTCCCGCTCTTACTTCAGACTACAAAAGCATGTCAAGACATGACAGTCACTTTTTCCACTCTGCAAATTGACGAGTCAAAGTATGTTGCCAGTGTGACCAATCTGTTAGTTGACTTGCTAATGATATTCCAGGTCACAGGTCATACAAAGTTTCTGTTTTGTCTCCCTTGAGCCACTAAGTCAACTGGTAGTTAACTGGTAGTTAACTGGTAGTTAACTGGTAGTTAAGTGGTAGTTAACTGGTAGTTAACTGGTAGTTAACTGGTAGTTAACTGGTAGTTAACTGGTAGTTAACTGGTAGTTAACTGGTAGTTAACTGGTAGTCAACTGGTAGTTAACTGGTAGTTAACTGGTAGTTAACTGGTAGTCAACTGGTAGTTAACTGGTAGTTAACTGGTAGTTAACTGGTAGTCTGGTTTCACGGAAGTTAATGGTACTTAACTGCTCATAAAAGTCGTTAATTATAAAGTGCAATTAGGTTCTTATCCCTGTCACTCCACCAATCGTATTCATCAAACTAGCTCTGAGGCCGTTGTCGTGATCACTACTGTGGTCTCTCACTCCTCCTGCTCCGCCCATGAGCTTTATCATACCTCGTCTTAAAGCTATGTATGGTTCCTGCCTCCACTACATCACTTGTGTGTATGTGTGTGTGTGTGTGTGTGTGTGTGTGTGTGTGTGTGTGTGTGTGTGTGTGTGTGAGTATCAGTACGAGGTACTCTAGAGATGAGAAAACTTTGAAAGCAAACTTGTATTTCTGGCAGACAAATACATCCAGAGAAATACTCAGACATTAACATTTAAAGCCCACCCTTCACTAGTGACACGAGAACAGTGCAAGAACAGGTAGTTATGTTCTACATGATCTACAATTAACTCACTAGATGATGGTATTGACAACGATGGAACAAGAACCTGTGGGAAGGATTTGTCCAACACTCCTGCAACTCAAATGTATAAGACTTTAAGTGGAAAATTGTGTTATTATTATTATTATTATTATTATTATTATTATTATTATCATGGAGTTTTGACCAAATGTAAAATTTGAAGCAATGGGGCCCTTCGTGACCGTTTTTTTTTTTTTTTGAGGGGGGGGAATTCCTTTACCTCCGGCAGCCCGGCCTGAGGCCAGACTCTCCTTTAAACCAGCTTGTTAACCAGACTGTTGATGACAGCACCCTGCAGCCCCATAAAACCATCACAACCGATGATCAAGCATGAAGCTGGCCACCTTCTTGGAAGCTCTACCTTCACTTCTGTAATACCTCTGATATTCGTAGAAATACGTTGACACAGTATTCTCGTATAGTTCATGAAGGGTATACGATGCCACCTGTAGACACTCGCCGTCCAGGGGCCCCACCACTACAATACAAGAACTATATACCAAGATGAGGTAATCAGTCCCTCAGGATGGAGTTGGTGAAGAGCCCTTGGTCTTGAAGACTAGACTCTTCACATTATAGTCTTGTGTTGTACTGACAAAGATAATGGCAACACCTCTACAAACAAAGATACCCAGATGCTGCACAAGTGTCGTATTCTTTTTGTTGTGTTACTAGTAGAGTGGAGGCTGGATGTAAGATATGATACATTGTGTTGTATTAACAGAGGACAAGAAGTGAGAGGAGGAGCGCAGTACAGAGTTAAGAACATAACAAAATAAGACAGAAGGAACACTGCAGCAGGCCTACTGGCCCATGCGAGGCAGGTTCAACCTAGTCAGGTCAGGTCACATTCACCCAAGGAAGGAGCACGGCATCTGACCTAGTAGCACAAGCTAGTCAGGTCCAACTCACACCCACCCACACCCACTCATGTATTTATCTAACCTATTTTTAAAACTACACATCGTCTTAGCTTCTATGACGGTACTCGGGAGTTTGTTCCACTCATCGACAACTCTATTACCAAACCAGTGCTTTCCTATATCCTTCCTGAATCTGAACTTTTCTAACTTAAAACCATTGCTGCGAGTCCTGTCTTGATTAGATATTTTTAGCACGCTATTTATACCCCCTTTATTTATTCCTGTTTTCCATTTATTCACCTCAATCACATCCTCCCTAATTCTACGCCTTTCTAGAGAGTCCAGATTCAGGGCCCTCAGTCTATCCTCATAGGGAAGATTTCTGATACATGGGATCAACTTTGTCATCCTCCTTTGTACGTTTTCCAGTGCATTTATATCCATTCTATAATACGGTGACCAGAATTTTGTAGCATAATCTAAATGAGGCCTAACCAAAGATATATAGAGTTGAAGAACAACCTGAGGACTCCTATTATTTATGCTTCTTGATATGAAGCCAAGGATTCTGTTAGCTTTATTGCGAACACTTATGCACTGTTGTCTTGGTTTCAGATTACTACTAACCAGAATTCCTAAATCCTTTTCGCAATCAGTAATATTAATATCTACATTATTTAGTTTATATGTGGCATGGTTATTGTCCTGTCCAAAATTTAGAACTTTGCATTTATCTATATTAAACTGCATCTGCCACTTCTCCGACCACTGCATCAGTCTATTCAAATCATCCTGGAGTGCTCTAATGTCCTCATTTGAATGAATTGGACGGCCTATTTTGGTGTCATCGGCAAACTTGCTTATGTCGCTATTTATTCCCTCATCTATGTCGTTTATGTAGATTGTGAACAACAATCTACATAAACTCTGATTACTCCCCATTTATGTAAACTCTCTGCTGCCTATTTGTCAACCATGCCTCTATCCAGGAAAAAAATTCTGCTCCTATTCCGTGTGTCCTCCAGTGTGGTCAGGTTGACTTCCCTTAACATCTCTTAGTAGGACATACCCCTTAGTTCTGGGTCAGTCTTGTTGCAAACCTTTGCACTTTCTCTAATTTCTTGACGTGCTTGACCATTTGTGGGTTCAACACTGGCGCTGCATACTTCATTATGGGCCTGACGTACACGGTGTACAGTGTCTTGAATGACTCATTACTCATGTGTCGAAATGCTATTCTAAGGTTTGCTAGGCGCCCATATGCTGCAGCGGTTATTTGGTTGATGTGCGCCTCAGGAGATGAGCTCAGTATGATACCCCAAGATCCATTTAATGAATGAGGTTTGCAGTCTTCGGCCCCCTAGTTGTACTCTGTCTGAGGTCTTCTTTGAACTCCCCCAATCTTCACGACTTTGCATTTGGTGGGGTTAAATTCTAGGAGCCAGTTGCTGGTCCAGGCTTGCAGCCTGTCTGGCTCCCTTTGTAGTCCTGCCTGATCCTCATCCACTTGAATTCTCCGCATTAGCTTCACATCGTCTCCATTGTAGTCCTTTTCTGTTATTCCTGCCTGCTCCTCTTGCCTTTTCACTAATCTCTTGAGTGGAACTGTGTCAAAAACCCTTTTTACAGTCCAAGAAAATGGAGACTATTGACCTCTCTCTCCCTCTCCTATATTACTCCTGTTTACTTGTCATAAAACTCCATTAGGTTTGTGACAGAATTTCCCCTCCCTGAAATCGTGATGGTTATCGTGTATAAGCTCATTCCTTTATAGGTGCTCCACAACTCTTCTCCTGATAGTCTTCTCCATGACTTTGCATAGTATACATGTCAGTGACACTGGTCTGTAGTTTAATACTGCCTGTCTGTCTCCTTTCTTAAAAACAGGGACTATATTTGCTGTCTTCCACACTTAATTGTTGAAGACAGCACACAGGTAGTTGCCATGTTACAATAGATGTGTTGAAGATTGTTGTTAGTGGAATACACAGTGCTTCTGCTCCCTCTCTCAAGTGTGTGTGTGTGTGTGTGTGTGTACTCACCTATTTACTCATCTATTTGTGGTTGAAGGGGTCAAGTCATAGCTCCTGGCCCCACCTCCTCCCTGATAGCTACTAGGTTCACTCTTTCCCTTCTCCATGAGCTTTATCGAACCTCTTCTTGAAACTAGATATAGATCCTGCCTCCACTACCTCACTCTCAAGATTGTTCAACTTTCTGACAACTCTGTGACTGAAAAAATGCTGCCAAACATCCCTGTGACTCCTCTAAGTTTCCAACTTCCAGCTGTGTCCCATTTCTGAAACATTCTGTCCCTGTCCACCTTTGTGGAGTAATGTGCTCCTACGATAAAAATTGACTGTAAAGCTTGCTACTTAGCTTATTGATGAATCCAAGATGTCGCAGCCATCCCCAACACCTCAGGGCTGTAAGGTAAACATCAAGTGAGTATAATTATTGCCCCAAAGGAGCATATGCCCATATTTCAGTCTTGATGGACTGAAAGGCGGTTTACTCACGTGTTTGGACTTAAAAGTCCACGCATAACCACCGTCAATAAGTAAATTTTGATGTTCTTGAAATACAAGAACTGCGCAGTCCCCTGTCTGACAAGAACACAAAAACATACCTTGCTCTTGTAACGTGAGCGATGGTGTTGGCTCCACCATATACGGCGGAAATGCTGTCTTGATTGTAGAATGTCGCTGATGAGTCACCGTCTTGTTTCGATGGAGTTCACTTGCGATTGTCTCTACGTTTGTCTTTTTGCAGTAAGAAGCTGCGCACACTTCTGAATATACTGCGATTTTATTCACTAAACGCGCTGGAACAGAGTTCTTATCCGATTTCCCGACGTTAGTGGAGATTAAATTAGAATAACGGACGCGTACGACTAATGTCTTTGTTGAGTTACGTCGCCTCGCGGTATGACCCCTCGCGTCGTATGACTTCTTCGGATCCCGTATTCAATCTGACTCCCCTTGCAGCCTCGTGGTGCCTCGTGGGGCTTGATAGCTGTGGTCAGCACAATTTCAACAATTGCTACATACTACTACAAGTGGCAATTAAAATGTTTGTGCTCCCTAAATTTCAATCACTGGAACACATGATTGTAATTTTCAAGTGTAGAAACTAATACAACAGTTTTCTGTAATCTTCCTGTTACGGCAAAGAGTTACATTTATCTCAAATGACACATACACACTCGCTGCTACTTGGTCAGACCACGTGACACACTGTGGTCAGTACATCTGGTCTGTGTTAATTTGTTTATGCACCCAGACTCGCCTCGTCTGGCCCCTTCCTAAGGGCGGAAAGGGTGGGACCCTTAACAAGGGTAGTAAGGGCGCATACCCCCCCTCTTTTGGAGAATTTTCTCCACAACCTTGTCAATTTCTCTCTGTATTTCATATGTCGTTATCATGTCTCCCTATTCCCCATTTCCTTCAATGTCGTCAGGCTGATTTCCTTTAGCTTCTCCTCGTAGGGCATACCCCTCAGCTCTGGGACAAGTCTTGTTGCAAACCTTTGCACTTTCTCTAATTTCTTGACGTGTTTGACAAGGTGTAGGTTCCGTATTGGTGCTGCGTACTTCAATTTGGGTCTGACATACACAGTATACAGTATCTTGAATGACTCCTGCCTTAGATGTCGAAATGCTATCCTTAGATTTGCCAGGCGCCCATATGCTGTAGCAGTAGGCTATACTCCATTTTTGGTCTTCTGTATCCTTCCTAATTTTCATGACTTTGCTCTTGCTGGGGTTAAACTCTTGGAGCCATTTGTTGGACAAGGCTTTCAGCCCGTCCAGATCTTTTTATAGGCTTACGTGATCCTCATCCACTTGTATTCTACTCATTAGCTTCAAATCCTCTGCAAATAGGAACAGCTCTTAATCTATCCCTTTTGTAATGTCTTTCACATTTACTTAAAACAGCACCAGACCTAGGAGTGATCCCAGTGGAACCCCATCCGACACATACACCCACTCTGACACCTCGTCACTTACCAACACTCGTTGTTTTCCTCGTGTTTCTGCCTGCTCCACTAGGTTTCCAACCAGTCTCTTGTGTGGCACAGTATCGAAAGCCTTCTTACATTCCAAGAAAATGCTGTCTACCCATCCCTCGCTCTCTCTCTCCTGTCTTACTTCTGTTACTTTATCATAGAACTCCCGTAGATTTGTGATGCAGGATTTCCCTTCCCTGAAGCCGTGCTTGTTGTCATGTATGAGTCTGTTCCTTTATTGGTGCTCCACCACTCTTCTCCTGATAATCTTTCCCTAACTTTACATACTATACATATCAGCAACACAGGTCTGTAGTTTAATGCTTCCTGTCTGACTCCATTTCCATACCTACTGTTTTCCACGCCTCAGGCAGTTGCCCTGGTTCAATTGATTTATTGAAGACTGTTGTTAGTGGTACACATAGTGCATCTGCTCCCTCTCTCAGGACCCATGGAAAGATGTTATCTGGCCCCACAGCCTTCGAGGTATCTAGTTCACCTAGCGGCTTGTGCAGTTCCTTCACCTCCTCTGTTGTATGCAGTGTGCCCAACACTTGCTGGTGCACCCTACTCTCTTGGTTTGCTGGAAGCCTCGACTGTGAATACCTCCCTGAATCTTGAACTGAGTTTCTCACATACTTCCTGGTCTCTCCCTGTGAACTCCCTTCCTTCCTTCCTCAGCCTGACTACCTGGTCCTTGACTGTTGTTTTCCTTCTGATGTGGTTGTTTAACAACTGTGGGTCAGATTTTGGCTTTTGATGCTATGTCATTCTCGTATTGCCATTGGGCCTCTCTCTTTATCCATGCATATTCATTTCTGGCTTTTAGGGTGAATTTCCTGTTTTCTCGAGTCCTTTTTCCTCTATAGTTTTTCCATGCTCTAGCACACTTCACTGTGGTCTTTCCACACCTCCGGTAAAGCATGGGCTCACTCTGGTCTTCCCATTGTTTCTGTTGCATCTTGTCACAAACGTCTCCTCTGCCTCCTGCACTGTGTGGCCATGTGTTCCATTATTTTGTTTACTGTCTTCCCTTCCAGCTCTTTTACTAACTGCATCTCGTGCAATAATGACCTCATACTTGTGTAGTCTCGTTTTTTGAAGTTTGATTTATCCCATTCATCTCGTGATGCTTCACTGTTTAACTCTATGTATTCATGACCATGTGATCACTAGCACAAGGTCCAGCCTTGTTGGTTCATCGTCTCCTCTCTCTCTTTCTTGTTGTGTCCTAGATATGTTGGTACATGAACCTCTCTAGCACCGCCTCCAGCATCTTGGTTCTCCACATCTCTGGTTCCCCATGTGGCTCTAGATTTTTCCAGTCTATCTCCTTGTGGTTGACATCCCTCATGATGAGTAACTTTGCCCTGCTTATGTGGTCCCTTCTGGCCAGCTTGGCTAGTGTTTTGTTGCTCGCATCGTATTCTTGTCTTGGTCTCCTGCTGTTCAGTGGAGGGTTGTGCATCACTGTTATAATCACTTTTGGATCTACGGTTAGAAGTGTTTATACTTTGTAGTCATTTGCTTCACCTTTGACTAGGCCTCCCAGCTCCTCAAAACTCCATTGGTTTTTGATGAGGAGTTCAATTCCTCCACTCCATCTGTTCCCCCTTGTCTTTCCTCAAGGTCTGATATCCAGATGGGAAGATAACATTTTATCACCCCCTTCCACTTTGTCTCTGTGAATGCTATGATGTCTGGGGATACCTTAGTGATTCTTTCCTGGCACTTGTCACTCTTATTTCTTATTCCACATGTGTTGGTATACCACACTTTCAGCCTCCTTTCCAGAACTGTGCTAAAGGAGATTGGAGGGGTTGGTGTAGGCTGAGGATGTGGTAGGGAGTGTTGGATATTATGGTAGGCTGGTGTTGCGATGGTATTATGGTAGGCTGGTGTTGCGATGGTATTAGTGCTGGGGGACACTGTGGGTGTGGTGTGTGTCTTGTTTCTGGTATTGTGTTTGATTTGTGTGTGTTGGTAGGGGGTTGAGGGTATGCTGTGGGTGGTTTTGTTTGTTGCTTCTCCTGAGGCTGTGCTTCCCTGTCTATTGCTACCTGCTCTGAGACAACTGACACTAAAAGAAAGCTAGCATCAGGTAGAGTGAGCTCCAAAACCTGGTGGTCCCTGGTCAAGGACAGACAAGGTTTTCTGTCTGATGAACTCATTCCACCTCTAAATCGACAGGATGGGACCACCTCTACTTGTAGTCAAGAGAAAGCGGACATCTTTGCTACCAAAATGTAAGTCCGTAATCCAGCAAGAGACCCTCCTTGGCTAGCTGCAAGAACTGTGTCAAAACTGTCAGTGGTACAACAAGGCAGGAGGTGGTGCATCTTCTTAAATCGCTTGACCAAGAAATGGCTGTGGGCCCAGACAAGTTGAGCCCAAGATTGTTGAGATGTGCAGACCAGCTAGCAGCACCTCTAACTCACATCTTTCAGCACTGCCTAGTACAGTGTAAATGACCTTCACTGTGGAAAGAGGCAAATTTAGTCCCAGTTCACAAAAAGAAGAGCAGAGCGGAAATCAGCAACTACAGACCAGTGTCACTCCTGTCAATCAAATGACAAATGACAAATGACAAATGAGTTTTTCGACTACCACTCACTACTCTGTGACCGTCAATATGGCTTCAGAAGAGGTTGCTTTGCTGCTGATCTGCTCTTAAACCTCTCCACTAAATGGCACCAGTCACTAGATGAATCCAAAGTCAGCTGTGTGGTGGCACTGGACATTGCTGGTGCTTTCCACAGAGTGTGGCACCAGGACCTCTTGGGAAAACTGCAAGCACTGGAAATTGCAGGCTCTACACTGTCTCCTCAGTGATTACCTTCAGGGTAGCTCTCTAAGGGTAGTTCTCAATGAGACATCCTACTGGGGCAAGTGTTCCACATGGAAGTGTGTTGCGTTATTGTTATGGAATGTCTACTTCATTGACCTTCTTAATCTCATCCCAAAATCCCATGCATATGCAGACGACTGTACTCTGACATTTAATTATCCAAGAGAGGAAATGCCAGCTGCTCTAAGCTACATCAATCACCAGCTAAGAGCTATATCAGCCTGGGGAAAACGATGGCAGGTAACATTTGCACCTGAGAAAACACAAATGATGATGGTCTCTAGGCACCATGATGGTAATGCCGGAGCAGTAGTAAATATGAATGGAAGAGTGTTAGTACCCGGGGACAAAGTTGACTCCTGACTGCGTTTGAAGATCCAAGTTGTGAATCTTGCAAACAAGGCAGCCAGGAAGCTTACAGCACTTCGACGTATCTCGCATCTGCTCGACAGTAGAGGTTGCAAGATTCTGTACGAGGCACAAGCTCACACCTTGAGTATGCTCCACTTTCTTCGACTGCCTGTTTCCCCCCAATCTCACCAGTGACTTTTTGACAGAGTAGAGAATAGAGCAAGATGCCTCATCTCTGGTCTGGACCCAACATGGATAGATCTGTCACCTCACCAGAGTCTACAACACTGAGTAATGTGGGCGGCCTTACTGTTATGTACAAGGTCAACATTGTCAAAGTACCACACTTGGCTCCACTTCGAGGACAACGAGAAGAAAGCTTCTATACCACAAGACGGGCAGCCAGCAGCAACTTCACTCTGGCTGTAACCTTCTCCAGAACATCACTTCATCTGAGATCATTTATCCCAGGATGACTCGAGTCTGGATCACATTCGTACAGCATAATGATGTCAACGAGATGAAGTCAGTTGATCAAATGAAAATGCTGGCCCACAGATGTCTCACAGCTGGCCCACAGATGTCTCACAGCTGGCCCACAGATGTCTCACAGCTGGCCCACAGATGTCTCACAGCTGGCCCACAGATGTCTCACAGCTGGCCCACAGATGTCTCACAGCTGGCCCACAGATGGTTCCAACTTCATCCTGTTCCCTACTTGTATATCTCAGTAAAAAGTCTTTTAAATGAGCTGAGGTAGGTAACAGCTCTTAGCTTAGCTTGTAAATTAAGTTAGGAATCCTTAACCTAACCTTGTAAAACCCAGTATAAAAAGTGAGAGAGAGAGAGAGGGAGAGAGAGAGAGAGAGAGAGAGAGAGAAGAGAGAGAGAGAGAGAGAGAGAGAGAGAGAGAGAGAGAGAGAGAGAGAGAGAGAGAGAGAGAGAGAGAGAGAGAGAGAGAGAGAAAGATTTAATGAGCTAACTTCAAATTAACGTTTTATTAATCAAAATACCGATTAACACCAACGAGTGAGTCAATTTCCACCCGCATAAACCAAGATCCACAAACAAAAGTCACTGAAAGTAGTCGCCTTCTAAGTGAGGGGGATCAACCCCCCTCACTTAGAATTTGGTAAGTACAGTTGTTAATTGCTGAAGCCATAATAGAGGCTTTTAATGAAGTAATTGAACAGTGTAATTAAATGAGAACTCAGTAAATGCTTAAATTTTCGATTTTTTCTCTCAAAATGCAATAATAGAGAGGTTAAATAATGTGTTGAATTGTATTTGGATAAGCAGGAAACCCATGTGAGTCATTCAGCACAATGATTGGTGTAGGCTCGATCCAACGGCCAACTTGGCAAGAGAGTGAGAGGAGAGACTTCTTGACTGTAGGTTGTCTGTCTAGTGAGAACAACCCAGGGTGTCAAAGGGTGGACTGAGGGTAGGCCTATGCCCTCTGACAGATGGCAGCAGAGGTCTATGGAGACAGCTCCTCTAGTCTAGGGAAAGAGGTACGGAAGTGGGCACACCCTGCTACATGGCTCGGGCACGCTACCCAAGGTCCTCACGACCATGTAGAGTGACTGAATATAAGTGTCTCACAGGAACACATCACTGGGTGGGCACTAGAATGAAAAGCAAAACACATATACGTGAACAAAAAGAAACTTCCTATTAGGAAGGGAAGAAAAAAAAGGGGTGTGCTAAAAATATAGTGACAATACAGTGAGCCTGAGTGGGAGTCACTGCACGCAGACGCTCTTGTAGGAGGAGACACGCCATCCTGCGTCAGGACTGATCCGCTGGTCTGCTGCGGCTGAGCAACGTACCACAGTCACGTCTGGGACAGTGAACCAAAGTAGTCGTCGTGGGGTAGTCGCTGCAGGGTTATAATAATATTAATAATAATAATGATCTTTATTTCTACAAGTACATGATACAACTTCACAAACACTAATCTCAGGTCAAATGAGAGTAACCTACGTACCTTGGACTTGTACGCAAGGTACGCAGTGCTCTACTCACCGTACCACACTGGTCCAATATCTTGGCGCCCAGCAAACGCTAGACGTTTTAGCGCCAAGGTATTGGAGCAGTGAAAAGAACACTGCATACCTGGTCCCATGATTCGTAGGTTCGAGTCTCCTTGGGCCTGAGATTAGTTTTTATTAATATTTTGCTTCTGCAAATTCTAAACATGATACAACTTATAAGACCATAGAAAGTCCCTGGTTATGCAGGGCATTTCCCGCAACTTAAGTAAATTTTGTCCCCAGGATGCTACCCCCACCCGACGGCTAACACCCAGGTACCTACTTACTGTTTGGTGAAGAGGGACAGCAGGTGTCTTAAGGAAGATGCTTCCACCTGTTCCGGACATGGAACCAAGGAGCTGAGTCCTCTACCAGCCGAGCTACGAAACACCTGAGTCTGAGGCAGAACCTGGTGGTGTCCTGAGGGAGGCGTTGTGAGAACAGGACTTCTGGCCGTGTTGACTCAAGAGGACTCTCCACTGTTACTGCCACAGTGGCAGTGTGACTCAGGACTCTCCACGGTTACTGCCGCAGTGGCAGTGTGACTCAGGACTCTCCACTGTTGCTGTCGCAGGGGCAGTGTGACTCAGGACTCTCCACTGTTGCTGTTGCAGTTGCAGTGTGACTCAGGAGGACTCTCCACTGTTACTGTCGCAGTGGCAGTGTGACTCAGGACTCTCTCCACTGTTACTGTCCCAGTGGCAGTATGACTCAGGAGGACTCTCCTCTGTTACTGTCGCAGTGGCAGTGTGACTCAGAGGACTCTCCACTGTTACTGTCGCAGTGGCAGTGTGACTCAGGAGGACTCTCCACTGTTACTGTCGCAGTGGCAGTGTGACTCAGGACTCTCCACTGTTACTGTCGCAGTGGCAGTGTGACTCAGGAGGACTCTCCGCTGTTACTGTCGCAGGGGTAATGCGACTCAGGATTCACGACTGGTACTGTCGCAGGTGCAGTGCAATTCAGGAGGACTCTCGTCTGGTACTATCGCAGGGGCAGTCACTGCCGGGAACTCGGCACAGCACAGCTTAGTGGTGCCGACGAGAGGGTGAGTCGTAAGGACGACACAGGCTTATGTGGGAGTCGTAGCGGGGACGAATCTCTGACGTGACGTCAACGACAGGGCTAGCGTAATTACTCTCTATACAAGGTGCTAAAACAACACATCTGACGCTAGGACAGATTAAGTCAGTCGAGAAATGGTCACATCGGGGTGAGCTGTAACACAAGGGTGTTACAATGGTCTGAGCTCAGACCATTGTAACTCAAGGGTGTTACAATGGTCTGAGCTCAGACCATTGTAACTCAAGGGTGTTTCAATGGTCTGAGCTCAGACCATTGTAACACAAGAGTGTTACAATGGTCTGGTCTCAGACCATTGCAGCAGAAGCATTTTGTTCATCAACCAATAAACAGCAAGTGAACTGACTGGAACATTAAATGACGGTTCATTGTTCAGTTTCTTAAAACAGAGAACAAATTTTTGAGTTCAGCCTCAGAACAGAGAAAAATAATGACTTTCTTGTTCATTGACCTCAGAACAGCAAATAACTTTCGTGTTCATCAGAACAGTGAACTGACGTTCGTGTTAATCAGCTTTAGTTCTCTGAATGAGTTTCCATTCTTGTTCAACTGCTTCGGAACAGCAATTGAACTTGTGTTCACAAATAACATAGTATGTACTGTATTTAAAAAAAAATCCAATGGTATCAATTATTATTACTATTTATTATTATTATTATTATTATTATTATTATTATTATTATTATTATTATTATTATTATTATTATTAGTAGTAGTAGTAGTAGTAGTAGTAGTAGTAGTAGTAGTAGTAGTAGTAGTATAGTATTAGTATTAATCATTATTATTAATCATTATTATTATTATTATTATTATTATTATTATTATTATAGAACCTTGGAGATGAGAGGCAACCAGCTTAATCCAAGGAAGGAGAAGACAGCTCGTATTCATGGGATCAAGTCCTTCACCTGGGACCTTGACACTCACTTCGAAGGATCCGTTTTCAGAGAGTTGCGAGATCCTCTTTGAAGTCAAAGGATCTCTGACGTCGTAACTAACGATCAAATGAGGTCAAGAAATGTGCAGCGTATTTCATTAAATCGGAATATTTCGAGGAAGATTTATGAGGATTTCATTTCCTGAAATTGGTGATTTTGAAAGCGGCGTCAGTTGTACCATTAGCTGTGTGTCGGCGAGGAGTTGCAAGACGTGATTACTGAGCCTCAAGACGCACTGCAACTCTGTAATTAAGAGGTTGTTGCAGCTCCTCTGAAGCCTGTGACTGTTGACGCATGGGTGCTCTCCCATGTTCAGCTATGCTGCACGCTGATTGGCTGGTGATGCATGGGTGCTCTCCCGTGATCAGCTATGCTGCACGCTGATTGGCTGGTGATGCATGGGTACTCTACCATGATCAGCTATGCTGCACGCTGATTGGCTGGTGATGCATGGGTGCTCTCCCATGTTCAGCTATGCTGCACGCTGATTGGCTAGTGATGCATGTGGTGTGCTTCTCCCGCGTGATCATGCTCTGATGCTGCACGCTGATTGGCTGGTGATGCATGAGTGCTCTCCCGTGATCAGCTATGCTGCACGCTGATTGGCTGGTGATGCATGGGTGCTCTCCCATGATCAGCTATGCTGCACGCTGATTGGCTGGTGATGCATGAGTGCTCTCCCGTGATCAGCTATGCTGCACGCTGATTGGCTGGTGATGCATGAGAGCTCTCCCATGATCAGCTATGCTGCACGCTGATTGGCTGGTGATGCATGGGTGCTCTCCCATGATCAGCTATGCTGCACGCTGATTGGCTGGTGATGCATGAGTGCTCTCCCGTGATCAGCTATGCTGCACGCTGATTGGCTGGTGATGCATGGGTGCTCTCCTATGTTCAGCTATGCTGCACGCTGATTGGCTAGTGATGCATGGGTGCTCTTCCGTGATCAGCTATGCTGCACGCTGATTGGCTGGTGATGCATGAGTGCTCTCCCGTGATCAGCTATGCTGCACGCTGATTGGCTGGTGATGCATGAGTGCTCTCCCGTGATCAGCTATGCTGCACGCTGATTGGCTGGTGATGCATGGGTGCTCTCCCATGATCAGCTATGCTGCACGCTGATTGGCTGGTGATGCATGAGTGCTCTCCCGTGATCAGCTATGCTGCACGCTGATTGGCTGGTGATGCATGAGGCTCTCCCATGATCAGCTATGCTGCACGCTGATTGGCTGGTGATGCATGGGTGCTCTCCCATGATCAGCTATGCTGCACGCTGATTGGCTGGTGATGCATGAGTGCTCTCCCGTGATCAGCTATGCTGCACGCTGATTGGCTGGTGATGCATGAGAGCTCTCCCATGATCAGCTATGCTGCACGCTGATTGGCTGGTGATGCATGGGTGCTCTCCCATGATCAGCTATGCTGCACGCTGATTGGCTGGTGATGCATGAGTGCTCTCCCGTGATCAGCTATGCTGCACGCTGATTGGCTGGTGATGCATGAGATCTCTCCCATGATCAGCTATGCTGCACGCTGATTGGCTGGTGATGCATGGGTGCTCTCCCATGTTCAGCTATGCTGCACGCTGATTGGCTGGTGACGCATGGGTGCTCTCCCATGATCAGCTATGCTGCACGCTGATTGGCTGGTGATGCATGAGTGCTCTCCCGTGATCAGCTATGCTGCACGCTGATTGGCTGGTGATGCATGAGAGCTCTCCCGTGATCAGCTATGCTGCACGCTGATTGGCTGGTGATACATGGGTTGTTTCTAGTGCTCAGGCTATGCTGCACGCTGATTGGCTGGTGATACATAGGGTGATTCTAGTGCTCAGGCTATGCTGCACGCTGATTGGCTGGTGATACATGGGGTGATGCTAGTGCTCAGGTTATGCTGCACGCTGATTGGCTGGTGATACATAGGGTGATGCTAGTGCTCAGGCTATGCTGCACGCTGATTGGCTGGTGATACATGGGGTGCTGCACGCTGATTTGTTGTGCCATTTCATTTCCCTCTCACCTCCAATGCTGATTGGCTACTTCTGTGCTGGCATCTTCCTCAACGCTCAAGCAATGCTGTTAACTGATTGGTGGAGACATGGACCACTTTTCTCCCCTCCATTAATGTTGATTGGCTGGTGCTGGGAGACTCACTCTCACTGGCTTGTTAATTCGGATGGTCTGTCATGCTTGTTGCTCATTGGTTAGTTGATCAAACGATAAATCTCTTGCTGGATGCTGACTGGAGGAGTTAATAAAATATTTAATTCACGTTAATGGAACACTCACATGTCGACCTAATGAAGAGAAAACACTATAAGAAGATCTTAGTGGTACAAATGTTCTCTTGATAATAATAAAGAACAAACTTCTCTTGGAACAATGTTTGTGTGGAACTTTTTAAGTTATACGGAAGATAGAACTGCAAAAATGTATGTTTCTTGTGAGGGTCTACCTACCTACCTCCAGGTAGGTAAGTAGGAAGTCTACCTACGTACCTACCTACCTACCTGGAGGTAGGTACGTAGACTTCCTACTTACCTACCTGGAGGTAGGTAGGTAGACTTCCTAATTATCTACCTGGAGGTATGTAGGTAGACTTCCTACTTACCTACCTGGAGGTAGGTACGTAGACTTCCTACTTACCTACTTGGAGGTAGGTAGATTGGAGTGTCTACGTAGCTACAATATAATGTTCACTTATGTTGAAATGTTGCATCATTTATAGTGTCAAACTGTCCCATTAATATAGTAGTTTAGTGGATTATTGATTTATATATAACGTGGAGGTGGTCTGAGAATAAGTGAAAAGAAGAGCATTGCACAGTCTCCCTGGAGAGAGTTCCAGGGGTCAACGCCCCCGCGGCCCGGTCTGTGACCAGGCCTCCTGTTGGACCAGAGCCTGATCAACCAGGCTGTTACTGCTGGCCGCACGCAGTCCAACGTACGAACCACAGCCTGGCTGGTCAGGTACCGACTTTAGGTGCCTGTCCAGTGCCTGCTTGAAGACAGCCAGGGGTTTGTTGGTAATCCCCCTGATGTATGCAGGGAGTCAGTTGAACAATCTTGTACCCCTGACACTTATTGTGTTGTCCCTCAACGTGCTAGTGGCACCCCTGCTTTTCATTGGGGGGATGTTACATCGCCTGCCGAGTCTTTTGCTTTCGTAGGGAGTGATTCTCGTGTGCAAGTTTGGTACTAATCCATCGAGAATTTTCCATATGTATGTAATAATGTATCTCTCCCGCCTGCGTTCCAGAGAGTACAGGTTTAGAGCTGAGAGTTGAGAGCTGAGAGCTGAGAGCTGAGAGCTGAGAGTTGAGAGCTGAGAGCTGAGAGTTGAGAGTTGAGAGCTGAGAGTTGAGAGTTGAGAGCTGAGATCTGAGAGTTGACAGCTGAGAGTAGAGAATGGAGAGCTGAGAGCTGAGAGTTGAGAGCTGAGGGCTGAGAGCTGAGAGCTGAGAGCTGAGAGTTGAGAGTTGAGAGCTGAGAGTTGAGAGCTGAGAGCTGAGAGTTGAGAGTTGAGAGCTTAGAGTTGAGAGCTGAGAGTTGAGAGCTGAGAGCTGAGAGCTGAGAGTTGAGAGTTGAGAGCTGAGAGCTGAGAGTTGAGAGCTGAGAGCTGAGAGTTGAGAGCTGAGAGCGGAGAGTTGAGAGCTGAGAGTTGAGAGCTGAGATCTGAGAGTTGACAGCTGAGAGCTGAGAGTTGAGAGCTGAGAGTTGAGAGTTGAGAGCTGAGAGTTGAGAGTTGAGAGCTGAGAGCTAAGAGCTGAGAGTTGAGAGTTGAGAGCTGAGAGTTGAGAGTTGAGAGCTGAGAGTTGAGAGCTGAGAGTTGAGTGTTGAGAGCTGAGAGCTGAGAGTTGAAAGCTGAGAGCTGAGAGCTGAGAGTTGAGAGCTGAGAGTTGAGAGCTGAGAATTGAGAGTTGAGAGTTGAGAGCTGAGAATTGAGAGCAGTGAGTTGAGAGTTGAGAGCTGAGAGTTGAGAGCTGAGAGCTGAGAGTTGAGAGTTGAGAGCTGAGAGTTGAGAGCTGAGAGTTGAGAGTTGAGAGTTGAGAGCTGAGAGTTGAGAGTTGAGAGCTGAGATTTGAGAGTTGACAGCTAAGAGCTGAGAGTTGAGAGCTGAGAGTTGAGAGCTGAGAGCTGAGAGCTGAGAGTTGAGAGTTGAGAGCTGAGAGTTGAGAGCCGAGAGCTGAGGCTGAGAGTTGAGAGCTAAGAGCTGAGAGTTGAGAGCTGAGAGTTGAGAATTGAGAGAGCTGAGAGTTGAGAGTTGAGAGTTGAGAGTTGAGAGCTGAGAGTTGAGAGCTGAGAGCTGAGAGTTGAGAGCTGAGAGTTGAGAGTTGAGAGATGAGAGTTGAGAGCTGAGAGCTGAGAGTTGAGAGTTGAGAGATGAGAGTTGAGAGCTGAGAGTTGAGAGTTGAGAGCTGAGAGTTGAGAGCTGAGAGTTGAGAGATGAGAGTTGAGAGCTGAGAGCTGAGAGTTGAGAGTTGAGAGCTGAGAGCTGAGAGTTGAGAGTTGAGAGCTGAGAGCTGAGAGTTGAGAGTTGAGAGCTGAGAGCTGAGAGTTGAGAGCTGAGAGCTGAGAGCTGAGAGCTGAGAGTTGAGAGCTGAGAGCTGAGAGTTGAGAGCTGAGAGCTGAGAGTTGAGAGTTGAGAGCTGAGAGCTGAGAGCTGAGAGTTGAGAGTTGAGAGCTGAGAGTTGAGAGCTGAGAGTTGAGAGTTGAGAGCTGAGGTTGAGCTGAGAGCTGAGTTGAGAGGTGAGGTTGAGAGCTTGAGAGTGAGAGGGTGAGAGATTGAGTAGAGTTAGTCAACAGAGTAAAGTCTGAGGCAGCTACTGTGAAAAGCTCTGTTCCACAAGGCACAGTACTTGCTCCCATCCTATTCCTCATCCTCATATCAGACATTGACATGGATATAAGCCACAGTGCTGTGTCTTCCTTTGCAGATGACACCCGAATCTGTATGACAGTGTCCACCGTTGAAGACACTGCAAGACTCCAAGCAGACATAAACCAAATCTTTAAATGGGCTGCAGAAAACAATATGAAGTTCAATGATGAGAAATTTCAATTACTCAGATACGGAAAACGTGAAGAAATTAAAATCTCATCGGAGTACAAAACTAATTCCAACCACACAATAGAGCGAAAAACTAATGTCAAAGACCTGGGAGTGATCATGTCAGAAGATCTCACCTTCAAGGACCATAACAATGTAGCAATTGCATCTGCTCGAAAATGACAGGATGGATAATGAGAACCTTCAAAACCAGGGATGCCAAGCCTATGTTGACACTTTACAGATCGCTTGTTCTATCTAGGCTGGAATATTGCTGCACACTAACTGCACCTTTCAAGGCGGGTGAAATTGCTGACCTTGAAAATGTGCAGAGAACCTTCACGGCACGCATAAGTGCGATAAACCACCTCAACTACTGGGAACGCTTGAAGTTCCTAAACCTGTACTCTCTAGAACGCAGGCGGGAGAGATACATTATTATATACACATGGAAAATTCTCGAGGGCTTAGTACCAAACTTGCACACAAATCACTCCGTACGAAAGCAAAAGACTCGGCAGGCGATGTAACATCCCCCAATGAAGAGCAGGGGTGCCACTAGCACGTTGAGGACAACACAATAAGTGTGAGGGGCCCAAGATTGTTCAACTGCCTCCCAGCATACATCAGGGGATTACCAACAAGCCCCTGGCTGTCTTCAAGCAGGCACTGGACAGGCACCTCAAGTCGGTACCTGATCAGCCGGGCTGTGGTTCGTACGTTGGACTGCGTGCGGCCAGCAGTAACAGCCTGGTTGATCAGGCTCTGGTCCAACAAGAGGCCTGGTCACGGACCGGGCCGCGGGGGCGTTGACCCCTGGAATTCTCTCCAGGTAGACTCCAGGTAGATGAGAGTTGAGAGCTGAGAGCTGAGAGCTGAGAGTTGAGAGCTGAGAGCTGAGAGCTGAGAGTTGAGAGCTGAGAGTTGAGAGTTGAGAGTTGAGAGCTGAGAGTTGAGAGTTGAGAGTTGAGAGTTGAGAGCTGAGAGTTGAGAGCTGAGAGTTGAGAGTTGAGAGCTGAGAGTTGAGAGCTGAGAGTTGAGAGTTGAGAGATGAGAGTTGAGAGCTGAGAGCTGAGAGTTGAGAGCTGAGAGCTGAGAGTTGAGAGTTGAGAGCTGAGAGTTGAGAGCTGAGAGTTGAGAGCTTCATACCAGCGAGAACTCCGGTTCTTGGCTCCTGCATCAGCACTTCTGCTACCCCTGCCAGCTCTGTGTGAGTGGTGAAGATACCAGACGAGTCTCTGGAGTTCCTGATGACTTACGCCATCGTACACACCTGCCTGAAGGCATCACTTGAACCCAGGACGTGTTGTACCCCAGCTACAGGGCGTCTACGACCATTGTAGCTACCTGCTACACCACGGCTGGAGAACATTATGGACGTGTTTCCATAAGACACCTGCTGTCCTTGTTCACCCATCAGTAATAATGGGTTCCTGGGTGTTAGTGGACTGGTGTGGGTCGCATCCTGGGTGTTAGTGGACTGGTGTGGGTCGCATCCTGGGTGTTATTGGACTGGTGTGGGTCGCATCCTGGGTGTTATTGGACTGGTGTGGGTCGCATCCTGGGTGTTAGTGGACTGGTGTGGGTCGCATCCTGGGTGTTAGTGGACTGGTGTGGGTCGCATCCTGGGTGTTATTGGACTGGTGTGGGTCGCATCCTGGGTGTTAGTGGA
>WNWK01007506.1:0-50000 GCA_009830355.1 Cherax destructor | reverse complement strand
CTTTGGCTCTGGAGACGATCTGACGCAGAGGTAACTTGACCTTTAGTATTCCTTGACCCACTAGCTGCTGTCTCTACAAGCTAGTCCCTGAGCAGTAGTTGAGAATACTTCCTGGCATACCAGCTGCTGTCTCTACAAGCTAGTCCCTGAGCAGTAGTTGAGAATACTTCCTGGCATACCAGCTGCTGTCTCTACAAGCTAGTCCCTGAGCAGTAGTTGAGAATACTTCCTGACATACCAGCTGCTGTCTCTACAAGCTAGTCCCTGAGCAGTAGTTGAGAATACTTCCTGGCATACCAGCTGCTGTCTCTACAAGCTAGTCCCTGAGCAGTAGTTGAGAATACTTCCTGGCATACCAGCTGCTGTCTCTACAAGCTAGTCCCTGAGCAGTAGTTGAGAATACTTCCTGACATACCAGCTGCTGTCTCTACAAGCTAGTCCCTGAGCAGTAGTTGAGAATACTTCCTGGCATACCAGCTGCTGTCTCTACAAGCTAGTCCCTGAGCAGTAGTTGAGAATACTTCCTGGCATACCAGCTGCTGTCTCTACAAGCTAGTCCCTGAGCAGTAGTTGAGAATACTTCCTGGCATACCAGCTGCTGTCTCTACAAGCTAGTCCCTGAGCAGTAGTTGAGAATACTTCCTGGCATACCAGCTGCTGTCTCTACAAGCTAGTCCCTGAGCAGTAGTTGAGAATACTTCCTCACATACCAGCTGCTGTCTCTACAAGCTAGTCCCTGAGCAGTAGTTGAGAATACTTCCTGGCATACCAGCTGCTGTCTCTACAAGCTAGTCCCTGAGCAGTAGTTGAGAATACTTCCTGACATACCAGCTGCTGTCTCTACAAGCTAGTCCCTGAGCAGTAGTTGAGAATACTTCCTGACATACCAGCTGCTGTCTCTACAAGCTAGTCCCTGAGCAGTAGTTGAGAATACTTCCTGGCATACCAGCTGCTGTCTCTACAAGCTAGTCCCTGAGCAGTAGTTGAGAATACTTCCTGGCATACCAGCTGCTGTCTCTACAAGCTAGTCCCTGAGCAGTAGTTGAGAATACTTCCTGACATACCAGCTGCTGTCTCTACAAGCTAGTCCCTGAGCAGTAGTTGAGAATACTTCCTGACATACCAGCTGCTGTCTCTACAAGCTAGTTCTTGAGGAGAAACTTGCGTTCATCTTCTAACATCCTGGTCTCTGTTACCTTAACATAAGTCACTAATTACAAGCTATTAGGTGAGCAGGTAGTGCTTGTACACCTGCTGCCATATGTGCATCTCCACACTATGTTGTTCCTTGATACTCGACTCATTGACATCTCACACCTGTTCTCACTTTATGTTCAAAGTCAGAACATGGATTGTTTCGTAGGCAGACGCTTCCATAACAGGTGGAAGGTCTTGGTGTTTCTTTATTTCTTACATTTTATTCAGATATACTTTTAATAATATATTGAACGTACAGAAGAACTGATATTTATATTGTTCATTATTTCCTACCTTGTTTTATTAAAGATTCTTGTTATGAGTTGTTCAACTGACTTACACTTCAGGCACAACTGACTTACACTTCAGGCACAACTGACTTACACTTCAGGCACAACTGACTTACACTTCAGGCACAACTGACTTACACTTCAGGCACAACTGACTTACACTTCAGGCTGACTTACTTCAGGCAAATGACACACTCAGGCAAACTGACTTACACTTCAGGCACAACTGACTTACACTTCAGGCACAACTGACTTACACTTCAGGCACAACTGACTTACACTTCAGGCACAACTGAGCATTTTTTACTTTACTGTTAAATAAATCATAAATAGTCGTGGTGTCTGGTAGGGAGATGGTCTCCTGGACTCACAAGGTACGGAGCTTGTTACAATCACCGGCATGTAGCTCCCTGGTGTTCTGTCAGCTACTGGTATGTATCTTCCTGGACTCACAAGGTACGGAGCTTGTAACAATCACCGGCACGTAGCTCCCTGGTGTTCTGTCAGCTACTGGTGTATATCTTCCTGGACTCACAAGGTTCGGAGCTTGTTACAATCACCGGCACGTAGCTCCCTGGTGTTCTGTCAGCTACTGGTGTATATCTTCCTGGACTCACAAGGTACGGAGCTTGTAACAATCACCGGCACGTAGCTCCCTGGTGTTCTGTCAGCTACTGGTGTAAGAGGAATGCTGGATAACCTTCACTACTGGTGAGGTATGAACCTGGTCTTGAAGGTAACTGTCCAGTTGTAATGTTGGTAGAATTACCCACAATGTGTTAGGTAAAAGGACACAAGTGCAACTAATGTGGAATTTTATTGTGGCGACGTTTGGCTCACCAGGAGCTGTCACATTAGTTCCACTTGTGTCCTTTTTACCCAACACACAGTGTTGTTCGCTGTTTACACGACTTCCACTGTATTACGAAGCTTATCCGGGTCTTTTCTACCAACTATTACTGAATTCTGGTTATGGAAATGTTCTGGACAACTAACACAGACACCAGCATCATCCTCTGATGGTTGTTCTTCAGTCTGTTCTCTCACAGTGCTGGCAATATTGTTCACGTCACACCATATACACACACAGATCACGAATAGATCACGAATAAAATAAAAAAAACGTGAATTATTTATTAAAGTGTTTCGTGTACTTGATTATTCCTGGCTGCTTTATTTAGAATTTTACTAATAAATACACTAGAGAGATTATCAATATGATTAAACAACAATATTTATTGGTTTTCTTGTAATCAACTCTGGTTCACTTGACCGAAAATGAAAGGATCTTATTTTAAATCCTTGTAAAGAAATCCCAAAGGTAATTGATAAGCATTTGAAATATATGACCCTAACACTACTTCCGCACTAATTCCCATGAAAATTAATTCCATGAGAATTTTTTTGGAGGTTCGACCTAATTTAGCCTCTCCTACCAAGCTGGAAATTACGCCTGGCCAGGTTGTGGCACTAGAGAGGCTGGAGAGGAAGGTGTTTGATCTGAAGGAGGTGTACTTGAATGAGAGAGGCAGGCCATGTTCGGCTGAACCAGGCTGTGAAAGCCTGGTTCATGCTAGTGCAGCGTACAGCTCAATGAGCATGCCTTCACTATGTCAGGCATTACGTCTAACAGGGTCGACTCTACCCATCTAGTACGAATATAAACACTGTCTATCTCGTGGTCGACAAGTTGCTCTACAGCTGGACACGGGAAATTAGTAGCTTTAATATACAAAAAATCAATAAAAAAAGTGAAATATGAAGTGGAGATGTGTAGCAAGAGGGTGGCACTGCAGGCTGGCAAGCACGGCACTGCAGGCTGGCAAGCACGGCACTGCAGGCTGGCAAGCACGGCACTGCAGGCTGACAAGCACGGCACTGCAGGCTGGCAAGCACGGCACTGCAGACTGGCAAGCACGGCACTGCAGGCTGGCAAGCACGGCACTGCAGGCTGGCAAGCACGGCACTGCAGGCTGGCAAGCACGACACTGCAGACTGGCAAGCACGGCACTGCAGGCTGGGCAGCACGGCACTGCAGGCTGGCAAGCACGGCACTGCAGGCTGACAAGCACGGCACTGCAGGCTGGCAAGCACGGCACTGCAGACTGGCAAGCACGTACTGCAGGCTGGCAAGCACGGCACTGCAGGCTGGGCAGCACGGCACTGCAGGCTGGCAAGGACAGTACTGCAGGCTGGCAAGCACGGCACTGCAGGTTGGCAAGCACGGCACTGAGGCTGGCAAGCACGGCACTGCAGTCTGACAAGCACGGCACTGCAGGCTGACAAGCACGGCACTGCAGACTGGCAAGCACGGCACTGCAGGCTGGCAAGCACGGCACTGCAGGCTGCAAGCACGGCACTGCAGGCTGGCAAGCACGGCACTGCAGGCTGGCAAGCACGGTACTGCAGGCTGGCAAGCACGGTACTGCAGGCTGGCAAGCACGGCACTGCAGGCTGCAAGCACGGCACTGCAGGCTGGCAAGCACGGCACTGCAGGCTGGCAAGCACGGCACTGCAGGCTGGCAAGCACGGCACTGCAGGCTGGCAAGCACGGTACTGCAGGCTGGCAAGCACGGCACTGCAGGCTGGCAAGCATGGCACTGCAGGCTGGCAAGCATGTCACTGCAGGCTGGCAAGCACGGCACTGCCGGCTGGCAAGCATGGCACTGCAGACTGGCAAGCACGGCACTGCAGGCTGGCACGCACGGCACTGCAGGCTGGCAAGCACGGTACTGCAGGCTGGCAAGCATGGTACTGCAGGCTGGGAAGCACGGTACTTCAGGCTAGCCAGCACGGTACTGCAGGATGGCAAGCACGGCACTGCAGGCTGGCCAGCTGGCACTGCGGCTGGCCAGCACGGCACTGCAGGCTGGCAAGCACGGCACTGCAGGCTGGCAAGCACGGCACTGCAGGCTGCAAGCACGGCACTGCAGGCTGGCAAGCACGGCACTGCAGGCTGGCAAGCACGGTACTGCAGGCTGGCAAGCACGGTACTGCAGGCTGGCAAGCACGGCACTGCAGGCTAGCAAGCACGGCACTGCAGGCTGGCAAGCACGGCACTGCAGGCTGGCAAGCACGGCACTGCAGGCTGGCAAGCACGGCACTGCAGGCTGGCAAGCACGGTACTGCAAGCTGGCAAGCACGGCACTGCAGGCTGGCAAGCATGGCACTGCAGGCTGGCAAGCATGTCACTGCAGGCTGGCAAGCACGGCACTGCCGGCTGGCAAGCATGGCACTGCAGACTGGCAAGCACGGCACTGCAGGCTGGCAGCATGGCACTGCAGGCTGGCAAGCACGGTACTGCAGGCTGGCAAGCATGGTACTGCAGGCTGGGAAGCACGGTACTTCAGGCTAGCCAGCACGGTACTGTAGGATGGCAAGCACGGCACTGCAGGCTGGCAAGCTTGGCACTGCAGGCTGGCCAGCACGGCACTGCAGGCTGGCCAGCACGGCACTGCAGGCTGGCCAGCACGGCACTGCAGGCTGGCCAGCACGGCACTGCAGGCTGGCCAGCATGGCACGGCAGGCTGGCCAGCACGGCACTGCAGGCTGGCCAGCACGGCACTGCAGGCTGGCCAGCACGGCACTGCAGGCTGTCTAGCACGGCACTGCAGGCTGGCCAGCACGGCACTGCAGGCTGGCCAGCATGGCACTGCAGGCTGGCCAGCACGGTACTGCAGGCTGGCCAGCACGGCACTGCAGGCTGGCAAGCACGGCGCTGCAGGCTGGCAAGAACGGCACTGCAGGCTGGCCAGCACGGCACTGCAGGCTGGGCAGCGCGGTACTGCAGGCTGGCCAGCACGGCACTGCAGGCTGGCCAGCACGGCACTGCAGGCTGGCCAGCATGGCACTGCAGGCTGGCCAGCACGGTACTGCAGGCTGGCCAGCACGGCACTGCAGGCTGGCAAGCACGGCGCTGCAGGCTGGCCAGCACGGCACTGCAGGCTGGCCAGCACGGCACGGCAGGCTGGGCAGCGCGGTACTGCAGGCTGGCCAGCACGGCACTGCAGGCTGGCCAGCACGGCACTGCAGGCTGGCCAGCACGGCAGACAAGGTGTCATAAACTGGACAACTTAAGCTGGGTCTAACTATTTCCAATCTGGTCAGCTGAGGATTCGACAGCTTTTCACCATTGGAAGAAATGCTTCTTCAGTTCCTTCAAAGCTCTACGCTCACACGTAGAGTCCTGAGTTGTCATATAACTCACAGTACAGACCAGAGGAGCGTCATGACTGTGCTCTTACTAGACTCAGTAGTCTTCAGTAATTACTGTAGTCAGTGTTATTTTGATGCAGTTCGATTTGTAGTGTCTTTGTCATAAGTCTTATTGAATGGTCTGCTTGAATGCTGTACTGGACCGACATGGCTATTTTTTGTCATGAAAACCAGTGGACCTGAGTCAACACGACACAGACTATCATACGGTTGTTTTAAAGGCTATCACTTCCTCTTTGGTTTTAAGAAATATGATCTGGAGACTCCTGTCGAGGTCACCAGTTTTCTCCCGGATGCATAAATCTTACAAATTTAAGAAAATACAATTTTTTGTTCGTCCTTGGATATGTTGATAGTTTTGGTCAGTTCTTTAGTGTAGAGAATAAACCCGAGGAGATATAATAATAAAATAATAATCTTTATTTATACAAGTATATGGTTCAACTTATACAGACCATAGCTGACATCAATAACATGCTATATAGAAAGCCTCTGGTTATGCAGAGCATTAGGGGCAACTTAGTTTAATTTTGTTTCCACTCGTACTGGGAATCGAACCACAGACCTCAGTGTGTGAGCTGAGTGCCCTACCAATCGGCCAACGGGACACCTAAATCGAGTGATATCTCGTATTTTGTAAGCATATTATCCTAGATCTTCACCATAATATCGAAATTAAATCTATGATTATTGGAAGTGCTTGGTGAGGTAGTCCAGTGCTTGGTGAGGTAGTCCAGGTGAACGAAGGTCTTGTATCATAGCTGAACGATGATATATGACCAAGGCCTACTTGATGCTAAGTTGAAATCTAGATGAAATGGGTAAACTGGGCATCGCCCTTGGCTCGAACTGTGTCGTGGCTTCTTCCTGGGGCGTGTGTGTGCAACATTTGACTAGACAGATGATGTTCCGAAGCAACGTTGAACCTGCAGTCCTCCAGGTTGCTCATACCTGGCTTCTCACACTCTCTCCCTGGCTTGCTTAGACAAACATTCTACAGACACCACTAGCCACTCTCTCCCTGGCTTGCCTAGACAAACATTCTACAGACACCACTAGCCACTCTCTCCCTGGCATGCCTAGACAAACATTCTACAGACACCACTAGCCACTCTCTCCTGGCTGGCCTAGACGAAAATTCTACAGACACCACTAGCCACTCTCTCCCTGGCTTATCTAGACGAACATTCTACAGACACCACTAGCGACTCTCTCCCTAGCTTGCCTAGACGAACATTCTACAGACACCACTAGCCACTCTCTCCCTGGCATGCCTAGACGAACATTCTACAGACACCACTAGCCACTCTCTCCCTGGCTTGCCTAGACAAACATTCTACAGACACCACTAGCCACTCTCTCCCTGGCATGCCTAGACAAACATTCTACAGACACCACTAGCCACTCTCTCCTGGCTGGCCTAGACGAAAATTCTACAGACACCACTAGCCACTCTCTCCCTGGCTTATCTAGACGAACATTCTACAGACACCACTAGCGACTCTCTCCCTAGCTTGCCTAGACGAACATTCTACAGACACCACTAGCCACTTTCTCCCTGGCATGCCTAGACGAACATTCTACAGACACCACTAGCCACTCTCTCCCTGGCTTGCCTAAACGAACATTCTACAGACACCACTAGCCAATCTCTCCCTGGCTTATCTAGACGAACATTCTACAGACACCACTTGATACTCTCTCCCTGGCTTGCCTAGACAAACATTCTATAGACACCACTAGCCACTATCTCCCTGGCTTGCCTAGAGGAACATTCTACAGACACCACTAGCCACTCTCTCCCTAGCTTGCCTAGACGAACATTCTACAGACACCACTACCCACTCTCTCCCTGGCTTGCCTAGACAAACATTCTACAGACACCACTAGCCACTCTCTCCCTGGCATGCCTAGACGAACATTCTACATACACCGCCACTCTCTCCCTAGCTTGCCTAGACGAACATTCTACAGACACCACTAGCCACTCTCTCCCTCACTTACCTAGAGGAACATTCTACAGACACCACTAGACACTCTCTCCCTGGCATGCATAGACGAACATTCTACAGACACCACTAGCCACTCTCTCCCTGGCTTGCCTAGACGAACATTCTACAGACACCACTAGCCACTCTCTCCCTGGCTTGCTTAGACACACATTCTACAGACACCACTAGCCACTTTCTCAATGACTTGCCTAGACAAACATTCTACAGACACCACTAGCCACTCTCTCCCTGACTTGCCTAGACGAACATTCTACAGACACCACTAGCCACTCTCTCCCTGGCATGCCTAGACGAACATTCTACAGACACCACTAGCCACTCTCTCCATAGCTTGCCTAGACGAACATTCTACAGACACCACTAGCCACTCTCTCCCTGGCATGCCTAGACGAACATTCTACAGACACCACTAGCCACTCTCTCCCTGGCTTGCCTAAACGAACATTCTACAGACACCACTAGCCACTCTCTCCCTGGCTTGCCTAGACGAACATTCTACAGACACCACTAGACACTCTCTCCCTGGCATGCATAGACGAACATTCTACAGACACCACTAGCCACTCTCTCCCTGGCTTGCCTAGACGAACATTCTACAGACACCACTAGCCACTCTCTCCCTGGCTTGCTTAGACACACATTCTACAGACACCACTAGCCACTTTCTCAATGACTTGCCTAGACAAACATTCTACAGACACCACTAGCCACTCTCTCCCTGACTTGCCTAGACGAACATTCTACAGACACCACTAGCCACTCTCTCCCTGGCTTGCCTAAACGAACATTCTACAGACACCACTAGCCACTCTCTCCCTGGCTTATCTAGACGAACATTCTACAGACACCACTAGATACTCTCTCTCTGGCTTGCCTAGAGGAACATTCTACAGACACCACTATCCACTCTCTCCCTGGCTTGCCTAGACACACATTCTACAGACACCACTAGCCACTTTCTCCCTGACTTGCCTAGACAAACATTCTACATACACCATTAGCCACTCTCTACTTGACTTGCCTTGACGAACATTCTACAGACACCACTAGCCACTCCCTGGCTTGCCTTGACAAACATTCGTAAGCGAGCACTAGCCACTCTCTCCCTGGCTTGCCTATAAGAGGGCGCCACAAACCCCTGAATGTTGCATGGGCTCCACAAGTTAACAGCAGATATAAACCATTATCAAATATAAACAACAAAGCTGAGGTATAGTGGAGGAGGTTGGTGGTTGAAGAGATGAGTGGGCGTAGGTAAACAACAGTATGTCTACGTGGGTGTTAATGCAGGGAAGTGTTCAGGGAATTCATGCTCAGTGATCACTGCTCAGTGCTTCTTATGCTCTGCATAACAAGCGACTTTCTATATAGTTGTATGTCATTGATGTCACATAGGCCAGTCTAACATGTACATGTGCTTGTCGAATAAATTATTATTATTACAGAGCAGACGGGTGCACAAGAGTGGCTGACATGAGAGGTATTGAGCTCATTAGGAGCTCGACATGAGTTAGAGAGACATGTAGTGCACAGGTGACCCTCACAGTGGCACACCTATATTTTGGGGGCCTTGAAGCTTGAACTGTTATGGGGGCCCCCTTCGTAGGGTTTCATAGTAGATCCGTCCCTGCATGTCACTGCCTGGTGACGGTACTTGCACCAGGTCTTCTTGGTGACGGACTTCCCAGGTCTTCTGGGACGGATACTTGCACCAGGTCTGTCCTGGTGACATACAGTCTTAGACACTCCAGGCTGTCCTGGTGACGGTACTTGCACCAGTCTGTCAGTGACAGTACTGACCAGGTCTGTCATTGGTCGTGACTTGCACCAGGACTTCTGGATGACGTACTTCACCAGTCTTCTGCTTGCCTGGTGACGAACATTCTACGCACCAGGTCTGTCCTGGTGACGTACTTGACAACAGGTCTGTCTGGTGACGATACTGCACCGGTCTGTCCTGGTGACTACTGCACACAGGTCTGTCCTGTGACGTTACACAGGTCTGCCTGTGACAACTTGCACAAGGTCTGTCTAGTGAGACGGTCTGTGGTGAGAATTGGCCCGTGTCATTGTAGACGGTACTTGCACTGGTTGTCCTGGTGACGGACTTGCCAGGTCTGTCTGTGACAGACTTCACCAGGTCTGTCTGGATGACATACTGCACCAGTCATGTCTGTGACAATGATTATACAGAGCTCTGCTGCCAGGCTGACTGAGTACTTGCACCAGGTCTGTCATGGTTGACAGATGCTGTGCACCAGGTCTGTCCTGGTGACGGCACTTCATCAGGTCTGTCCTGGTGACGATACTTGCACCAGGTCTGTCTTGGTGACGTACTTGCACCAGGTCTGTCCTGGTGACTGACGGTCTCTGCACCAGGTCTGTCTGGTGACGGTACTTGCACCAGGTCTGTCATGGCGTTGCACGGTTCAGATACTTGCACCAGGTCTGTCTGGTGACGGTACTTGCACCAGTGTCACAGGTTGTCCTGGTGACGGTACTTGCACTAGGTCTGTCCTGGTGACGGTACTTGCACCAGGTCTGTCTGGTGACGATTCTTGCACTCAGGTCTGTCCTGGTGACGTACTTGCACCAGGTCTGTCCTGGTGACGGTACTTGCACAGGTCTGTCTGGTGATTTCACAGGTCTGTCTGGTGACTACACAGGTCTGTCTGGTGACGGTACTTGCACCAGGTCTGTCTGGTGACGATACTTGCACCAGGTCTGTCTGGTGACGATACTTGCACCAGGTCTGTCTGGTGACGTACTTGCACCAGGTCTGTCATGGTGACGGTACTTGCACCAGGCTGTGGTGACGGTTTGCACAGTTGTCCTGGTGACGGTACTTGCACCAGGTCTGTCCTGGTGACGGTACTTGCACCAGGTCTGTCTGGTGACGGTACTTGCACCAGGTCTGTCCTGGTGACGGTACTTGCACCAGGTCTGTCCTGGTGACGATACTTGCACTAGGTCTGTCCTGGTGACGGTACTTGCACCAGGTCTGTCTGGTGACGGTACTTGCACCAGGTCTGTCCTGGTGACGGTACTTGCACCAGGTCTGTCTTGGTGACGGTACTTGCACCAGGTCTGTCTGGTGACGATACTTGCACCAGGTCTGTCCTGGTGACGGTACTTGCACCAGGTCTGTCCTGGTGACGGTACTTGCACCAGGTCTGTCTGGTGACGGTACTTGCACCAGGTCTGTCCTGGTGACGATACTTGCACAGGTCTGTCCTGGTGACGTACTTGCACCAGGTCTGTCTGGTGACGGTACTTGCACCAGGTCTGTCTGGTGACGGATTGCACCAGGTCTGTCTGGTGACGATACTTGCACCAGGTCTGTCCTGGTGACGTACTTGCACAGGTCTGTCATGGTGACGGTACTCACCAGGTCTGTCTGGTGACGGTACTTGCACCAGGTCTGTCTGGTGACGGTATTGACTGAGTCTGTCTGGTGACGGTACTTGCACAGGTCTGTCTGGTGACGGTATTGCACAGGTCTGTCTGGTGACGGTCTTGCACCAGGTCTGTCTGGTGACGTACTTGCACCAGGTCTGTCTGGTGACGTACTTGCACAGGTCTGTCTGGTGACGGATCTTGCACCAGGTCTGTCTGGTGACGTACTTGCACCAGTCTGTCTTGGTGACGTACTTCACAGGTTTCTGGTGACGACGTGCACAGGTCTGTCTGGTGAGTACTTGCACTCAGTCTGTCTGGTGACGAATTGCACCAGGTCTGTCCTAGTGACGGTATTTGCACCAGGTCTGTCTGGTGACGGTACTTGCACCAGGTCTGTCTGGTGACGATACTTGCACCAGGTCTGTCTGGTGACGGTACTTGCACCAGGTCTGTCTGGACGGTACTTGCACCAGGTCTGTCTTGGTGACGGTACTTGCACCAGGTCTGTCTGGTGACGGTATTGCACCAGGTCTGTCTGGTGACGGTATGCACCAGGTCTGCCTGGTGACGTACTTCACCAGGTCTGTCTGGACGGTACTTGCACCAGGTCTGTCTGGTGACGGTACTTGCACCAGGCTGTCTGTGACGGTATCACCAGGTCTGTCTTGGTACAGGTCTTCAGCAGGTCTGTCCTGGTGCGGTACTTGCACCAGGTCTGTCCTGGTGACGTACTTACAGGTCTGTCCTGTGACGGTACTTGCACCAGGTCTGTCCTGGTGACGTACTTCACCAGGTCTGTCTTGGTGACGGTATTGCACCAGGTCTGTCCTGGTGACGGTACTTGCACCAGGTCTGTCCTGGTGACGGTACTGCACCAGGTCTGTCTGGTGACGTACTTGCACAGGTCTGTCCTGGTGACGTCTTGCACAGGTCTGTCTGGTGACGGTATTGCACCAGTCTGTCCTGATGACGGTCTTGCACCAGGTCTGTCATGGTGACGATACTTGCACCAGGTCTGTCATGGTGACGATACTTGCACCAGGTCTGTCTTGGTGACGATACTTGCACCAGGTCTGTCATGGTGACGATACTTGCACCAGGTCTGTCTTGGTGACGGTACTTGCACTAGGTATGTCCTGGTGACGGTACTTGCACTAGGTCTGTCCTGGTGACGGTACTTGCACCAGGTCTGTCCTGGTGACGATACTTGCACCAGGTCTGTCTTGGTGACGATACTTGCACCAGGTCTGTCTTGGTGACGGTACTTGCACCAGGTCTGTCATGGTGACGGTACTTGCACTAGGTCTGTCCTGGTGACGATACTTGCACCAGGTCTGTCATGGTGACGGTACTTGCACCAGGTCTGTCATGGTGACGGTACTTGCACCAGGTCTGTCTTGGTGACGGTACTTGCACCAGGTCTGTCATGGTGACGATACTTGCAGGTCTGCTGGTGACATTCAGGTCTGTCTGGTGACGATACTCGTTGTCAGCCACCGGTCTGTCCATGGTGACGATATCCGGTCTGGTGGACGGTACTTGCACTAGGTCTCTGGTCGTTCCAGGTGTCGGACGGTACTTGCACTAGGTCTGTCCTGGTGACGATACTTGCACCAGGTCTGTCCTGGTGACGGTACTTACCCCAGGTCTGTCATGGTGACGGTACTTGCACCAGGTCTGTCATGGTGACGGTACTTGCACCAGGTCTGTCATGGTGACGATACTTGCACCAGGTCTGTCATGGTGACGATACTTGCACCAGGTCTGTCCTGGTGACGGTACTTGCACTAGGTCTGTCCTGGTGACGATACTTGCACTAGGTCTGTCTTGGTGACGGTACTTGCACCAGGTCTGTCATGGTGACGATACATGCACCAGGTCTGTCCTGGTGACGATACTTGCACTAGGTCTGTCTTAGCGAACCTTCATTAGAGGGGTATTATACCCCCTCTCTCCAACCCCTCACTCTCTCTCAATATCTCCCTCTCTCAATCCCTCTTTTCCATTTTACCTCCCTCTCTCCCTCCCTCCCTCTCTCCCTCCCTCCCTCTCTCCCTCCTCTCCCTCCTTCCTTCCAGCTTATCTCTTTAAAAGTTCCTGGAGAAAGAAAATGTAAAGGAGAATAATGAGGAGAAGGAGAGAGAGGAAAAAGAGGGAGTGTGGAAGGAAAGGAAGAGGAGAGAGAGGGGAGAGTGGAAGAGAAATGAGGAAGAGAGAGGAAGAGGAAAAGGTGGAGAATAGGAAGAAGAGATGAGGAGAGAGATGAAGGGGAGTGAAGAAAGAGAAAGAGGATGGAAAGGAGGGGAAGAGAAGGGAGGAGAAGAGAAGAGGTGGAAGAGAATTAGGAAGAAACAGAAGAACAGCAGTGAGAGGAAGGGGAGAGAGAGAGAGAGAGAGAGAGAGAGGAGAGAGAGAGAGAGAGAGAGAGAGAGAGTAGAGAGATGAGAAGGAGAAGAGAGAGAGAGAGAGAGAGAGAGAGAGAGAGAGAGAGCAGATTCAGTATTTCTACTAACAGATCTGCAACAAGAAACAGAGATCCCACAGAACTGCTTCAACAACTGTGTATCCTCCAGAGTGCAGGCACTGACCTGCCTACCTCCACAACTGTGACATCCCCAGCCATCCTCCAGAGTGCAGGCACTGACCTGCCTTCCTCCACAACTGTAACATCCCCAGCCATCCTCCAGAGTGCAGGCACTGACCTGCCTTCCTCCACAACTGTAACATCCCCAGCCGTCCTCCAGAGTGCAGGCACTGACCTGCCTACCTCCACAACTGTAACATCCCCAGCCATCCTCCAGAGTGCAGGCACTGTCCTGCCTACCTCCACAACTGTAACATCCCCAGCCATCCTCCAGAGTGCAGGCACTGATCTGCCTACCTCCACAACTGTAACATCCCCAGCCATCCTCCAGAGGACATGCACTGATCTACCTACCTCCACAACTGTAACATCCCCAGCCATCCTCCAGAGTGCAGGCACTGACCTGCCTACCTCCACAACTGTAACATCCCCAGCCATCCTCCAGAGTGCAGGCACTGACCTGCCTTCCTCCACAACTGTAACATCCCCAGCCATCCTCCAGAGTGCAGGCACTGACCTGCCTTCCTCCACAACTGTAACATCCCCAGCCATCCTCCAGAGGGCAGGCACTGTCCTGCCTACCTCCACAACTGTAACATCCCCAGCCATCCTCAAGAGTGCAGGCACTGATCTGCCTACCTCCACAACTGTAACATCCCCAGCTATCCTCCAGAGGACATGCACTGATCTACCTACCTCCACAACTGTAACATCCCCAGCCATCCTCCAGAGTGCAGGCACTGACCTGCCTTCCTCCACAACTGTAACATCCCCAGCCATCCTCCAGAGTGCAAGCACTGTCCTGCTTACCTCTACAACTGTAACATCCCCAGCCATCCTCCAGAGTGCAGGCACTGACCTGCCTACCTCCACAACTGTAACATCCCCAGCCATCCTCCAGAGTGCAGGCACTGACCTGCTTACCTCCACAACTGTGACATCCCCAGCCATCCTCCAAAGTGCAGGCACTGACCTGCTTACCTCCACAACTGTAACATCCCCAGCCATCCTCCAGAGTGCAGGCACTGACCTGCTTACCTCCACAACTGTAACATCCCCAGCCATCCTTCAGAGTGCAGGCACTGACCTGCTTACCTCCACAACTGTAACATCCCCAGCCATCCTCCAGAGTGCAGACACTGACCTGCTTACCTCCACAACTGTAACATCCCCAGCCATCCTCCAGAGTGCAGGCACTGATCTGCCTACCTCCACAACTGTAACATCCCCAGCCATCCTTCAGAGTGCAGGCACTGATCTGCCTACCTCCACAACTGTAACATCCCCAGCCATTCTCCAGAGTGCAGGCACTGATCTGCCTACCTCCACAACTGTAACATCCCCAGTTATCCTCCAGAGTGCAGGCACTGACCTGCTTACCTCCACAACTGTGACATCCCCAACCATCCTCCAGAGTGCAGGCACTGACCTGCTTACCTCCACAACTGTAACATCCCCAGCCATCCTCCAGAGTGCAGGCACTGATCTGCTTACCTCCACAACTGTAACATCCCCAGCCATCCTCCAGAGTGCAGGCACTGATCTGCCTACCTCCACAACTGTAACATCCCCAGCCATCCTCCAGAGTGCAGGCACTGACCTGCTTACCTCCACAACTGTAACATCCCCAGCTATCCTCCAGAGTGCAGGCACTGACCTGCTTACCTCCACAACTGTAACATCCCCAGCCATCCTCCAGAGTGCAGGCACTGATCTTCCTACCTCCACAACTGTAACATCCCCAGCCATCCTCCAGAGTGCAGGCACTGATCTGCCTACCTCCACAACTGTAACATCCCCAGCCATCCTCCAGAGTGCAGGCACTGATCTGCCTACCTCCACAACTGTAACATCCCCAGCCATCCTCCAGAGTGCAGGCACTGATCTGCCTACCTCCACAACTGTAACATCCCCAGCCATCCTCCAGAGTGCAGGCACTGACCTGCTTACCTCCACAACTGTAACATCCCCAGCCATCCTCCAGAGTGCAGGCACTGACCTGCTTACCTCCACAACTGTAACATCCCCAGCCATCCTCCAGAGTGCAGGCACTGACCTGCTTACCTCCACAACTGTAACATCCCCAGCCATCCTCCAGAGTGCAGGCACTGATCTGCCTACCTCCACAACTGTAACATCCCCAGCCATCCTCCAGAGTGCAGGCACTGACCTGCTTACCTCCACAACTGTAACATCCCCAGCCATCCTCCAGAGTGCAGGCACTGACCTGCTTACCTCCACAACTGTAACATCCCCAGCCATCCTCCAGAGTGCAGGCACTGACCTGCTTACCTCCACAACTGTAACATCCCCAGCCATCCTCCAGAGTGCAGGCACTGATCTACCTACATCCACAACTGTAACATCCCCAGCCATCCTCCAGAGTGCAGGCACTGATCTGCCTACCTCCACAACTGTAACATCCCCAGCCATCCTCCAGAGTGCAGGCACTGATCTGCCTACCTCCACAACTGTAACATCCCCAGCCATCCTCCAGAGTGCAGGCACTGACCTGCTTACCTCCACAACTGTAACATCCCCAGCCATCCTCCAGAGTGCAGGCACTGACCTGCTTACCTCCACAACTGTAACATCCCCAGCCACCCTCCAGAGTGCAGGCACTGACCTGCCTACCTCCACAACTGTAACATCCCCAGCTAACCTCCAGAGTGCAGGCACTGACCTGCCTACCTCCAGGCACTGACCTGCCTACCTCCACAATTGTAACATCCCCAGCCATCCTTCAGAGTGCAGGCACTGACCTGCCTACCTCCACAATTGTAACATCCCCAGCTATCCTCCAGAGTGCAGGCACTGACCTGCCTACCTCCACAACTGTAACATCCCCAGCCATCCTTCAGAGTGCAGGCACTGACCTGCCTACCTCCACAACTGTAACACCTCTAGCCATCCTCCAGAGTGCAGGCACTGACCTGCCTACCTCCACAATTGTAACACCCCCAGCCATCCTCTAGAGTGCAGGTACTGACCTGCCTTCCTCCACAACTGTAACATCCCCAGCCATCCTCCAGAGTGCATGCACTGACCTGCCTACCTCCACAACTGTAACATCCCGAGCCACCCTCCAGAGTGCAGGCACTGAACATCCCATCTCCCCAACCATAACATTCCCACCCATCATTCAGAGTGCAGAAACAGTATTTACCATCTTCGGAACTGTAAAATTTACGACCCCTCCGTCCGTCTGAGGAAGGATCAAGCCTCCGCCTCTAGTAGTAGTGAATGAGCCTCACCGAGGGATTTCCTAGCCTCACAGAGGGATTTCCTAGCCTCACAGAGGGATTACCTAGCCTCAACCACTCCTTGACTGACACACTGAAGGGGAATGGAGCCTCAACACTGACTTAAGCCCACATCTTGATGTGAGAGGAAGAGCTGAGATATTTTGGATGAATGTTGCCAATATATAAGCTGACGTGACCTTTGAGACCTTGGGATGCTGGGAGGCAGAGATGAGAGATATTGGGAGATGAAAGATACTTAGAAGTGAGAGGTTGCGGGAGTTGAGAGATATTGGGAGATAAAAGATTCTGGGAGATGAAAGATACTGGGAGATGAAACGTACTGCAAGGTGAAAGATGCTGGGAGATAAGAGATACTGAGAGAAGAGAGGTATTAAGAGATGGGAGATACTGGGAGAGAATGTATGTAAACATGCATGAAAAATGATCCGGTCGAGAAATTATACACAATAAAGAAGATAATTCATAAAATAATTAGAATATAGGAGAGAGAGAGAGAGAGAGAGAGAGAGAGAGAGAGAGAGAGAGAGAGAGAGAGAGAGAGAGAGAGAGAGAGAGAGAGAGAGAGAGAGAGAGAGAGATAGACAGTGACAGAGAGACAGAGACAGAGAGTGAGAGAGACAAACAGACAGAAAGACAGAGAGACAGAGACAGAGAGACAGATACAAAGAGTGAGAGAGACAAACATACAGAAAGACAGAGAGAGAGAAGTGTGAGACAAAGGAGAGAAATAAATGAGTTTTATTCTCTCTTCTGCTTCCTCCTCTCTTCTGCTAATCTGGTTCCTCCTATTTCTAGTCCTCTCCTATGTAACCTCTTCCACCTCTTCTCCTGCTGCTCCTATTCCTCCTCTTCGACATCTTCCTTCTCTACCTCTTCCTCTCCTCCTCTTCTTCCTCATTCTCGTTCTCTCCTTCTCCTCTTTATCTTCGTCTTCTTCCTTTTATTCTTACTTCTCCTCCGCGTAATACTCTTCTTTATTCTCCTCCTCCTCCTTCTCTCATTCTTCTCCTTCCACTCAAAACACTAGAATGCAAAAATGAAAGTGTTCTGCACCAGGCCTACTGGCCTATGCTAGGCAGGCCTACTGGCCTATGCTAGGCCGGTCTACTGGGCCATGCTAGGCAGGCTTACTGGCCCATGCTAGGCAGGTCTACTGGCCTATGCTAGGCAGGCTTACTGGCCCATGCTAGGCAGGTCTAATAACCTATGCTAGGCAGGCCTACTGGCCTATGCTAGGCAGGCCTACTGGCCTATGCTAGGGAGGCCTACTGGCCTATGCTAGGCAGATCTACTGGCCCATGCTAAGCAGGCCTAATGGCCTATGCTAGGCAGGCCTATAGGCCCATGCTACGCAGTTCTATTGGACCATGCTACACAGGTCTACTGCCCCATGCTTGGCAGGTCTACTAGCCGACACTAGGTAGCTCTACTGGCCCATGCTAGGCAGGTCTACTGGCCAATGCTAAGCAGGTCTACTGGCCTATGTTAGGCAAGCCTACTGGCCCATGCTATGAAGGTTTACTGGCCCATTCTACGCAGGTCTACTGGTCCATGCTACACAGGTCTACTGCCCCATGCTAGGCACGTCTACTGGTCCATGCTACACATGTCTACTGCCCCATGCTAGACAGGTCTACTGGCCCATTCTACACAGGTCTACAGGTCCATGCTACACATGTCTACTGCCCCATGCTACACAGGTCTACTGGCCCATGCTACACAGGTCTACTGCCCCATGCTAGGCAGGTCTACTGGCCCATTCTACACAGGTCTACTGGCCCATTCTACACAGGTCTACTGGCCTATTCTACACAGGTCTACTGCCCCATGCTAGGCAGGTCTACTGGTCCATGCTACACAGGTCTACTGGTCCATGCTACACAGGTCTACTGGTCCATGCTACATAGGTCTACTGCCCCATGCTAGGCAGGTCTACTGGCCCATTCTACACAGGTCTACTGGTCCATGCTACACAGGTCTACTCCCCCATGCTAGGCAGGTCTACTGCCCCATGCTACACAGGTCTACTGGTCCATGCTACACAGGTCTACTGGTCCATTCTACACAGGTCTACTGCCCTATGCTACACAGGTCTACTTCCCAATGCTACACATGTCTACTGGCCCATTCTACACAGGTCTACTGGCCCATTCTACACAGGTCTACTGCCCCATGCTAGGCAGGTCTACTGGTTCATGCTACACAGGTCTACTGGTCCATGCTACACAGGTCTACTGGTCCATGCTACACAGGTCTACTGCCTCATGCTAGGCAGGTATACTGGCCCATTCTACACAGGTCTACTGGTCCATGCTACACAGGTCTACTCCCCCATGCTAGGCAGGTCTACTGGCCCATGCTACACAGGTCTACTGCCCCATGCTACACAGGTCTACTGGTCCATGCTACAAAGGTCTACTGCCCCATGCTACACAGGTCTACTGCCCCATGCTACACAGGTCTACTGGCCCATTCTACACAGGTCTACTGGCCCATTCTACACAGGTCTACTGGCCCATTCTACACAGGTCTACTGCCTCATGCTAGGCAGGTCTACTGCCCCATGCTAGGCATGTCGACTGGTCCATGCTACACATGTCTACTGCCCCATGCTAGGCATGTCTACTGGTCCATGCTACACAGGTCTACTGGTCCATGCTACACAGGTCTACTCCTCCATGCTAGGCAGGTCTACTGCCCCATGCTACACAGGTCTACTGGTCCATGCTACACAGGTCTACTGGTCCATGCTACACAGGTCTACTTCCCCATGCTACACAGGTCTACTGCCCCATGCTACACAGGTCTACTGGCCCATTCTACACAGGTCTACTGGCCCATGCTAGGCAGGTCTACTGGTCCATGCTACACAGGTCTACTGGTCCATGCTACACAGGTCTACTTCCCCATGCTACACAGGTCTACTGCCCCATGCTACACAGGTCTACTGGCCCATTCTACACAGGTCTACTGCCCCATGCTAGGCAGGTATACTGGTCCATGCTACACAGGTCTACTGGTCCATGCTACACAGGTCTACTGGTCCATGCTACACAGGTCTACTGCCCCATGCTACACATGTCTACTGGCCCATTCTACACAGGTCTACTGGCCCATTCTACACAGGTCTACTGCCCCATGCTAGGCAGGTCTACTGCCCCATGCTAGGCATGTCAAATGGTCCATGTTATACAGGTCTACTGTTTCATGCTAAGCATGTCTACTGGTCCATGCTACACAGGTCTACTGCCCCATGCTACACAGGTCTACTGCCCCATGCTACACAGGTCTACTGCCCCATGCTAGGCAGGTCGACTCAGACTCACTAATGCACCTTACAAGCCTATGTTTACATCTATCAGAGGTTCTTGCTTCAATGACCATACCTGTATGTTTAGTTCCACTCGTCTACAACTATATTGCTAATCCAAGACTTCTCTTGTGTTCTTCCGTTCAACTTCATTTCTTTGCTTCGACTCATGTCTAGGACATTTTCAGCATGTTATTTTTATCAGTTTTATATGGTTGCGAATTTCCCTTTTTTCCACTTCAATCATGTCCCATTAAAATACAAGTATGCCTCACTAATAGGCTCCAGACCACCGCTATTTCATATAAAAGCCTAAAAACATTAATATACTAGTAGTTATTAAATACGCATGAGTGTTAGGCATTAAAAAAATATAGAAAAATAAAAATAATGAATAAAATAATGAAAATTTCCAAAAAAAACTCATTATGAACAAGGCAAGCACCGTAAATAATAAACACGAATGTAAATTAAAAGTGCCGCATTAGCGAGGTTTACTAGAGTGCCATATTAACGAGGTATGCCTGTACTAGGTCTCACCAGAGAGCATCACTTCACCGTCCTCAGTCTTTCTCGGGAGTATTAATAATCTTTATGTATACAAATAAGGCTGTAATTCGCTTTACGGCGGTGTTCTGGAACCTAACCCGCCGTATTAGTGAGGTATGCCTGTAATGGGACATGACTGAAGGGAAATGACAAAGACTTTTGATACATGGGATCAACTTCGTCATCCTTCTCTTTAGTCCATTCTCATCTTCCTTCTCAACAACAGTTGTAGCGTGGGAGGAGCTACCATGGGTTACATACAATAGTTAGTGTGGGAGGAGCTACCATGGGTTACATACAATAGTTAGTGTGGGAGCTACCATGGGTTACATACAATAGTTAGTGTGGGAGCTACCATGGGTTACATACAATAGTTAGTGTGGGAGCTACCATGGGTTACACACAATAGTTAGTGTGGGAGCTACCATGGGTTACATACAATAGTTAGTGTGGGAGCTACCATGGGTTACATACAATAGTTAGTGTGGGAGCTACCATGGGTTACATACAATAGTTAGTGTGGGAGCTACCATGGGTTACATACAATAGTTAGTGTGGGAGCTACCATGGGTTACATACAATAGTTAGTGTGGGAGCTACCATGGGTTACATACAATAGTTAGTGTGGGAGCTACCATGGGTTACATACAATAGTTAGTGTGGGAGCTACCATGGGTTACATACAATAGTTATTGAGGGAGCTACCATGGGTTATATACAAAACTTAGTGTGGGAGCTACCATGGGTTATATACAATAGTTAGTGTGGGAGCTACCATGGGTTATATACAATAGTTAGTGTGGGAGCTACCATGGGTTACATACAATAGTTAGTGTGGGAGCTACCATGGGTTACATACAATAGTTAGTGTGGGAGCTACCATGGGTTATATACAATAGTTAGTGTGGGAGCTACCATGGGTTATATACAATAGTTAGTGTGGGAGGAGCTACCATGGGTTATATACAACATTTAGTGTGGTAGGAGCTACCATGGGATATATACAGCAGTTGAAGTGTGTGAGAAGCTACCACGGGTTGTATACAACAGTTGTAGTGTGGGAGGACCTACCATGGGTTACATACAATAGTTAGTGTGGGAGGAGCTACCATGGGTTACATACAATAGTTAGTGTGGGAGCTACCATGGGTTACATACAATAGTTAGTGTGGGAGCTACCATGGGTTACATACAATAGTTAGTGTGGGAGCTTCCATGGGTTACATACAATAGTTAGTGTGGGAGCTACCATGGGTTACATACAATAGTTAGTGTGGGAACTACCATGGGTTACATACAATAGTTAGTGTGGGAGCTACCATGGGTTACATGCAATAGTTAGTGTGGGAGCTACCATGGGTTACATACAATAGTTAGTGAGGGATCTACCATGGGTTATATACAAAACTTAGTGTGGGAGCTACCATGGGTTATATACAATAGTTAGTGTGGGAGCTACCATGGGTTATATACAATAGTTAGTGTGGGAGCTACCATGGGTAACATACAATAGTTAGTGTGGGAGCTACCATGGGTTACATACAATAGTTAGTGTGGGAGCTACCATGGGTTATATTCAATAGTTAGTGTGGGAGCTACCATCGGTTATATACAATAGTTAGTGTGGGAGGAGCTACCATGGGTTATATACAACAGTTAGTGTGGTAGGAGCTACCATGGGATATATACAGCAGTTGAAGTGTGTGAGAAGCTACCATGGGTTGTATACAACAGTTGTAGTGTGGGAGGAGCTACCATGGGTTGTATACAACAGTTGTAGCGTGGGAGGAGCTACCATGGGTTGTATACAACAGTTGTAGCGTGGGAGGAGCTACCATGGGTTGCATACAACAGTTGTAGTGTGGGAGGAGCTTCCATGGGTTGTATACAAAAGTTGTAGTGTGGGAGGAGCTACCATGAGTTGTATACAACAGTTGTAGTGCGGGAGGAGCTAACATGGGTTGTATACAACAGTTGTAGTGAGGGAGGAGCTACCATGGGTTGTATACAACAGTTGTAGTGTGGGAGGAGCTACCATGGGTTGTATACAACAGTTGTAGTGTGGGAGGAGCTACCATGGGTTGTATACAACAGTTGTAGTGTGGGAGGAGCTACCATGGGTTGTATACAACAGTTGTAGTGTGGGAGGAGCTACCATGGGTTGTATACAATAGTTTTTGTTTAAGAAACAATCTTGGTTAATTACAAGTAAAATAATCTCATATCATGATATGAAGGATATTCAAATATCCTTCTTTAATTCTTTCCCACTTCTTGATCTGACTTCCCTCATTCCTTCCTTTCTTCCTTCTTACCCTCCATTACCCTAAATACCTCACGAAGAGGCCATGAACAAATATAGATTTTTCATTATTAAACTCAGGGCCTTTGAGAATTTCTGTTTACCTTTTTTTTGATGATTTTTTTGCCACGATATAGTTATGTTTGCAGCAGTCCAGGTTACTGTGGGCTTTAAAAAAAATGAAATATTCTCACAATGTCTGCGAATAATTAGTTTATTGAACCTCATCTTGAAGAACATAAATCCATGAGAATGGCGTTGCACTACAGAAGGCCTACTGGCCCATACAAGGAAGGTCCTTATCAAAAACACTCATTGCAACAATCGAATTTGTCCAACCTTATTCCAAAACTACCCAGTTAAAGAAAGTGACAGTTTATGGTATTGGGGAAAAAGTGCTGTCATGGAAGCAGAGAGTGTGTATAAATGGGATAAAAATCTACGTGGGAATCTGAGGCGTTCCACAGGATCAGTTTTAGGCCCATTGTTGTTCATGATATACATTAATGACCTTGACGAGGGAATAAATAGTGATATGAGCAAATTCGCTGATGACACTAAGATAAGTAGGATATATAAAAGACAATTATGTACAGTTCTGGACATTTATTAAAGGAAACAATTCGCCACGAGTGATTTCTTCAGTCCTTATACAGAGATAACTAAGACAACGAGTATTTATAGTGGCAGGAGTCAGAAGGAGTGTTGCGTGGGTGGTAGTAGTAGTAGTAGTAGTAGTGGTAGTAGTAGTAGTAGTAGTGGTAGTAACTCTGATAGATGGGTTGGGTTAGAGAAGAACCTGTCAACATCATGTTACAGCGCTCTCCAGAAAGGGTAATATCCTGTTGATTAGCAACCTGGAGATAGTGTAACTACTGGACTTTTGATGGATAGTGATACTGACAGCAGTTAGGGCAGCTTCTATGCACTTTTGTCGTCTTAAATTGTCTTCTTTAATCACTAGTTTAGTCTCACTGAATTTCATAATGTGTCCAACATCGTCCTTATGTTGAACACAAGAGTTTTTACCATCATTATTATTGCAAGCATTTTTGTGTTCTCTGATCCTAATGTATAGAGATCTGGACATTAGGATCCAAATAATCAATATCGAATTCTTTATCATGATCAACAGCCTCAAAAGCTTTACTAAAGAAGGTTAATAAATTAGATAGGCAGGAACGGCCCCTCGTGAATCCATGCTGAGGATCATTAATCAAATTATGGTTATCTAGATGGCTTCTTATAATATCAGCTATAATTGACTCTAGTAATTTGCCTACAATTGAGGTCAGGCTTATTGGGGGGCAATTTGACGGTAGTGACTTGTCCCCTTATTTAAAAATAGGAATTACATTAACCATCTTCCACATATCTGACACTACACCTGTTTGAAGAGATATATTAAAAATGTTAGTAAATGGTTCTCAAAGTTCCAGTTTGCATTCCTTAAGAACCCTTGAAAAAAGTTCCTCAGGGCCCGGGGATTTTTTTTGTTTCAGTGGATCTACTTGTTTGATTACCATTTCGCTAGTGACTGTGATATTACATAATTTATCTTCTTCAGACCCACTATGAAAATTAATTATTGGGACATTGTTAGTGTCTTCTTGAATGACAACCGAGAGGAAATAATTATTACAAATAGAGCACATTTCATTCTCCTTGTCAGTAAGATGCCCAGAGATATTTTGAAGGGGACCTATCTTATCTCTAACTTTTGTTCTTTAAACCTGGAAAAAAATTTTTTGGGTTAGTTTTCGAATCCCTAACAACTTTAATTTCGTAGTCCCGTTTTGCTTTTCTTATCCCCTTTTTAATGTCCCTCTTAATGTGAACATACTGATTTATTAGATGACCTTCACCTCTTTTAATGCGCCTATAAATTCCTTTCTTCTGCCCTATAATTCTTCAATTTCGGATCATTTATATTCGAGCTCATTTCTTTATACGGAATAAATGTTCTTTGGGCAGTATTTAAGGTGTTTAAAAAGCAGTCATATTGATAGCTCTCTTCGTTACCCCATTCAACAGATAAGTGTTCTCTAAGCCCATTGTAATCTGCTAAGCTAAAATCTGGGACCGTTACTGAACTATCCCTACTATCATACTTCCATTCAATGCTAAAGGTAATTGATTTGTGGTCGCTTGTGCCGAGTTCCTCTGTAATTTCTAAATTATTAACAAGGGTTTCCTTGTTTGCCAGAACCAAGTCAAGTAGGTTGTTTCCCCTTGTAGGTTCTGTCACAAACTGCTTCAAAAAACATTCCTGAACTACTTCTAAAAAGTCGTTAGATTCTAAATTCCCAGTCAAGGAATTCCAATCAATCTGACTAAAGTTAAAGTCCTCTAGAATTACTTCGTTATCGTGCCTTACTAGTGATGTACACAGCTGTAAAAGAGCTTTTGGACTCGTGTTACTTATACTTCTTAATATAAATCCAAGTACGTAATCTGCTAGCCTTAATCCACATACTTAGGTACTATTGTCTTGGCTTCAGATTTCTGTTTACCATGACTCCTAAGTCTTTTTCACATTCTGTATGATCAAGCTCTACTTCACCTACTTTATATCTTCGAGGGTTACTTTCATTCCCAAGGACTAGTACTTTACACTTTACACTTTTTCACAATGAACTTCATCTGCCACTTTTCAGACCAAGACATTAATTAATTTGTCCACATACTCCTTGAGTTCACTGGTATCCTCCTCCGTATCAATCATTCGGCCTATTTTTGTATCATCAGCAGATTTACTCATGTGAGCTGTAATTCCTTCATCAAGGTCATTTGAGGAAATCTCCAACTGGTAACTAGTGAGATGTCCACTCTGGAAGTCACTGTTAACACAGGTAACCCAGGACTCCAAGCTCAACGTCTCACAAGTGACCCTTACAAAATACTTCCTTATGAGAATTAATCTAACTTACAGGAAACTCTTATCTGCATGCATAAGTACGATAAAACACCTAAATTACTGGGAACAGTTGAAGTCCCTTGATTTGTATTCCCTGGAATACATGATAATATACACTTGGAAAATCCTAGAGGGATTAAGTACCAAACTTGCACACGAAAATCACTCCTTGCAAAAGCAAAACACTCGGCAGGAGATGCAACATTTCCCCTAATGAAAAACAGGAGCGCCACGAATACACTAAGAGACAACTTAATAAGTGTCTGGGTCCAAAGACTGTTCAACTGCCTCCCACCATACATAAGGGGGATTACCAATAGACCCCTGGCTGTCCTCAAGAAGGCGCTAGACAGGCACCTAAAGTCTGTACCTGATCAGCCGGACTGTAGTTCGTACGTCGGTTTGCGTGCGGCTAACAGTACCAGTCTAGTTGATCAGGCCTTGATCCACCAAGAGGATTGGTCACGGACCAGGCCGAGAGGGCGTTGATCCCCGAAACCTTCTCCAGGTATATTCCAGGTATACACAAATTAGAACTGACTTACTTGGTTGTCTAGACTATGCTAACTAGTAATACCCTGATTCTGTGCAAGCACTCTAAACATCTATGACCTCTATGTCACTTCAAGATGCCACCTGCACAGGACTGATTCCTGCAAGTAATTAAGTGTTATTAGCACCTCCTATAACTTAGGGGGACCTGTAATCTTTGGAGGTTTCCCTCTCCAACATATGTGAACTACCTTCTGGTCTATATTCAAGAGACAATTACTCAACAATCACCTGGTTGTTGATCACCTGGTTGTTGATCACCTGGTTGTTGATCACCTGGTTGTTGATCACCTGGTTGTTGATCACCTGGTTGTTGGAGTGTCCCCGCTTTTTAACCTTAGGCTACATATTCCTACGTTTTTCCCCAGTAATTTAGTGGCTACATAACATAGGGCCACTAATGAGTATCACAAACGGGTCTAGCACAGACTTGTATCCACGGTTCTTTGGGAAGGCCTCTGATGGACGTTGTTAGCTTCCAGACAACTATTTTGTAAACCACATGGCTCTCTGAGCATATTAACTCCTAGAGAGCTGTTGACGCCAGAAGGACGTGCTAGCGTCTGCAAGCAACGACTTGCTTGTGAGGAGCTAGCTGTGGCAATTTATCTAGACTCTTTACCTAATACAAAACAATATTACCTAATATTATGGTCCAAGGCTACAATATGAATCCTAATATTATTTATTAACAATTTAAGCCTACATAAGACCTCCTTAAGGGTTAAGTCAATAAATTAATTAGTATAACTAACCTTATGTAGGTAGTAGGTTGTTAGACAGCAACCACACAGGGAGGTACTACCATCCTGCCAGGTGACTGTGAAACAGAAACCTGAAACTGTTTTACATGATGGTAGGATTGCTGGTGTCTTTTTTCTGTCTCATAAACATGCAAGATTTCAGGTACGTCTTGCTACTTCTACTTACACTTAGGTCACACTACGCAAACATGTACACGTTTATGTATACACACTCATCTGAGTTTTCTTTGATTTTGTCTTAATAGTTCTTGTTCTTATTGCTTTTCCTTTCATATCCATGGGGAAGTGGAATAAGAATCTTTCCTCCGTAAGCCATGCGTGTTGTAAAAGTCAACTAAAATGCCGGGAACAATGGGTTAGTAACCCCTTTTCCTGTATAGCTTACTAAAAAGAAGAAGAAAACCGTCAAAGTGGGATGTTTGAATGTGCGTGGATGTTGTGCGAATGATAAGAAAGAGATGATTGTAGATGTTATGAATGAAAAGAAACTGGATGTCCTGGCTTTAAGTGAGACAAAGCTGAAGGGGGTAGGAGAGTTTCAGTGGGGAGAAATAAATGGGATTAGGTCAGGGGTTTCAAATAGAGTTAGAGCTAAAGAAGGAGTGGCAATAATGTTGAATAATCAGTTATGGCAGGTAAAGAAGGAATATAAATGTATAAATTCAAGGATTATGTGGAGTAAAATAAAGGTTGGATGTGAAAAGTGGGTTATATTAAGTGTTTATGCACCTGGAGAAGAGAGAAGTGTAGAGGAGAGAGAGAGATTTTGGGAAATGTTGAGTGAGTGTGTGGGGAGTTTTGAACCAAGTGAGAGAGTAATTGTGGTTGGGGATCTTAATGCTAAAGTGGGTAAAAATGTTGTGGAGGGAGTAGTAGGTAAATTTGGGGTGCCAGGGGTAAATGTAAATGGGGAACCATTAATTGAGCTATGTGTAGAAAGAGGTTTGGTAATAAGTAATACATATTTTATGAAAAAGAGGATAAATAAATATACAAGGTATGATATAGCACGTAAGGAAAGTAGTTTGTTGGATTATGTATTGGTGGATAAAAGGTTGATGAGTAGGCTTCAGGATGTACATGTTTATAGAGGGGCAACGGATATATCGGATCATTATTTAGTTGTAGCTACAGTTAGAGTAAAAGGTAGATGGGACAAAAATAAAATGGCAACAGCAAGTAAGAGAGAGGTAAAAGTGTATAAACTAAGGGAGGAGGAAGATAGGGTGAGATATAAGCAACTATTGGCAGAAAGGTGGGCTAGTGCAAGTATGAGTAGTGGGGGGTTGAAGAGAGTTGGGATAGTTTTAAAAATGCAGTATTAGAATGTGGGGCAGAAGTTTGTGGCTATAGGAGGGTGGGTGCAGGAGGAAAGAGGAGTGAGTGGTGGAATGAAGAAGTAAAGGGTGTGATAAAAGAGAAAAAGGTAGCTTATGAGAGGTTTTTACAAAACAGAAGTGTTAATAGAAGAGCAGAGTATATGGAGAGTAAAAGAAAGGTGAAGAGAGTGGTGAGAGAGTGCAAAAGAAGAGCGGATGAAAGAATGGGAGAGGCTCTGTCAAGAAATTTTGCTGAAAACAAGAAAAATTTTGGAGTGAGATAAACAAGGTAAGAAAGCCTAGGGAACGAATGGATTTGTCAGTTAAAAACAGAGTAGGGGAGTTAGTAGATGGGGAGCTGGAGGTATTGGGTAGATGGCGGGAATATTTTGAGGAACTTTTAAATGTCGATGAAAAAAGGGAGGCGGTAATTTCATGTACTGGCCAGGGAGGTACAACATCGTTTAGGAGTGACGAAGAGCAGGATGTGAGTGTGGGGGAGGTGCGTGAGGCATTACGTAGAATGAAAGGGGGTAAAGCAGCTGCAATTGACGGAATCATGACAGAAATGTTAAAAGCAGGGGGGGATATAGTGCTGGAGTGGTTGGTATTTTTGTTTAATAAATGTATGAAAGAGGGGAAGGTACCTAGGGATTGGCAGAGAGCATGTATAGTTCATTTATATAAAGGGAAGGGGGATAAAAGAGAGTGTAAAAATTATAGGGGAATAAGTTTACTGAGTATACCAGGTAAAGTGTATGGCAGGGTTATTATTGAAAGAATTAGAGGTAAGACAGAGAGTAGGATTGCAGATGAGCAAGGAGGCTTTAGAGTGGGTAGGGGATGTGTAGATCAAGTGTTTACAGTGAAGCATATATGTGAACAGTATTTAGATAAAGGTAGAGAAGTTTTTATTGCATTTATGGATTTAGAAAAGGCATATGATAGAGTGGATAGGGGAGCAATGTGGCATATGTTGCAAGTGTATGGAATAGGTAGTAAGTTACTGAAGGCTGTAAAGAGTTTTTATGAGGATAGTGAGGCTCAGGTTAGGGTGTGTAGGAGAGAGGGAGATTACTTCCCGGTAAAAGTAGGTCTTAGACAGGGATGTGTAATGTCACCATGGTTGTTTAATATATTTATAGATGGGGTTGTAAAAGAAGTAAATGCTAGGGTGTTGGGGAGAGGGGTGTAATTAAATTTTGGAGAATTAAATGCAAAATGGGAGTTGACACAGTTACTTTTTGCTGATGATACTGTGCTTATGGGAGATTCTAAAGAAAAGTTGCAAAGGTTAGTGGACGAGTTTGGGAGAGTGTGTAAAGGTAGAAAGTTAAAAGTGAACATAGATAAGAGTAAGGTGATGAGGGTATCAAACGATTTAAATAAAGAAAAATTGGATATCACATTGGAGAGAGGGATTATGGAAGAAGTAAATGTTTTCAGATATTTGGGAGTTGATGTGTCAGCGGATGGGTTTATGAAGGATGAGGTTAACCATAGAATTGATGAAGGAAAAAAAGTAAGTGGTGCATTGAGGTATCTGTGGAGACAAAAAACGTTATCCATGGAGGCAAAGAAGGGAATGTACGAAAGTATAGTGGTACCAACACTCTTATATGGGTGTGAAACATGGGTTGCAAATGCTGCAGCGAGGAGGAGGATGGAGGCAGTGGAGATGTCCTGTCTAAGGGCAATGTGTGGTGTAAATATTATGCAGAAAATTCGGAATGTGGAAATTAGGAGAAGGTGTGGAGTTACTAAAAGTATTTGTCAGAGGGCTGAAGAGGGGTTGTTGAGGTGGTTTGGTCATTTAGAGAGAATGGATCAAAGTAGAATGACTTGGAGAGCGTATAAATCTGTGGGGGAAGGAAGGCGGGTAGGGGTCGTCCTGGAAAAGGTTGGAGGGAAGGGGTAAAGGAGGTATTGTGGGCGAGGGGCTTGGACTTCCAGCAAGCATGTGTGAGCGTGTTAGATAGGAGTGAATGGAGACGAATGGTTTTTGGGACATGACGATCTGTTGGAGTGTGAGCAGGGTAACATTGTGTGAAGGGATTCAGGTAAACCAGTTAATTGATTTAGTTGGACTTGAGTCCTGGAAATGGGAAGTACAATGCCTGCACTTTAAAGGAGGGGTCTGGAATAGTGACAGCTGGGAGGGACTATTCTCAACTGTCGTATCTGAGCTCCTCTGCAAAGACAGTGATTATGTATGTGTGTGGTGATAGTGTTGAATGATGATGAAAGTATTTTCTTTTTGGGGATTTTCTTTCTTTTTGGGTCACCCTGCCTCGGTGGGAGACGACCGACTTGTTGAAAATAAAAAAAAAAAAAAACTAACCTTACTATCTCCAAGCTGCTTTGTGTTGTTTGGGTGGGTGTTAAGGGTTCCGGCCTGCCGCATCAACTTATTTACAAATGAATCCAGTTGGTGGAATTTCTTGGTCTCAGTTAATTTCCACATCATTAATGTAAATAATAAACAACAATGGGCCCAAAACTGATCCTTGTGGAACGCCACCAGTGACGAGTCCCCACTCAGACTTGACTCCATTAATGGAAACTCTCTGCTTTCTAATGGTAAGCCATGACTCGAACCATGAGCTGCCAATTTTCTTAAGAGTCTTCTGTGAGGCACTCTGTCGAAAAATTTACTTAAATCCAAATAAACAACATCACATTCTCTATCATTGTGCCACACCTCTGGCACAACAACATTGTGCCACACCTCTGGCACAACAACATTGTGCCACACCTCTGGCACAACAACATTGTGCCACACCTCTGGCACAACAACACTGTGCCACACCTCTGGCACAACAACAGTTTGGATGGACGCATTAAACATACTTGTTAGCGGCTAAGTTCCAACTTGCATTCTTCAATTACCCTTATCTACCTGCTTGATACCCATGTCCCTCATGACACCTGCTTGATACCCATGTCCCTCATGACACCTGCTTGATACCCATGTCCCTCATGACACCTGCTTGATACCCATGTCCCTCATGACACCTGCTTGATACCCATGTCCCTCATGACACCTGCTTGATACCCATGTCCCTCATGACACCTGCTTGATACCCATGTCCCTCATGACACCTGCTTGATACCCATGTCCCTCATGACACCTGCTTGATACCCATGTCCCTCATGACACCTGCTTGATACCCATGTCCCTCATGACACCTGCTTGATACCCATGTCCCTCATGACACCTGCTTGATACCCATGTCCCTCATGACACCTGCTTGATACCCATGTCCCTCATGACACCTGCTTGATACCCATGTCCCTCATGACACCTGCTTGATACCCATGTCCCTCATGACACCTGCTTGATACCCATGTCCCTCATGACACCTGCTTGATACCCATGTCCCTCATGACACCTGCTTGATACCCATGTCCCTCATGACACCTGCTTGATACCCATGTCCCTCATGACACCTGCTTCTTGATACCCATGTCCCTCATGACACCTGCTTGATACCCATGTCCCTCATGACACCTGCTTGATACCCATGTCCCTCATGACACCTGCTTGATACCCATGTCCCTCATGACACCTGCTTGATACCCATGTCCCTCATGACACCTGCTTGATACCCATGTCCCTCATGACACCTGCTTGATACCCATGTCCCTCATGACACCTGCTTGATACCCATGTCCCTCATGACACCTGCTTGATACCCATGTCCCTCATGACACCTGCTTGATACCCATGTCCCTCATGACACCTGCTTGATACCCATGTCCCTCATGACACCTGCTTGATACCCATGTCCCTCATGACACCTGCTTGATACCCATGTCGCTCATGACACCTGCTTGATACCCATGTCCCTCATGACACCTGCTTGATACCCATGTCCCTCATGACACCTGCTTGATACCCATGTCCCTCATGACACCTGCTTGATACCCATGTCCCTCATGACACCTGCTTGATACCCATGTCCCTCATGACACCTGCTTGATACCCATGTCCCTCATGACACCTGCTTGATACCCATGTCCCTCATGACACCTGCTTGATACCCATGTCCCTCATGACACCTGCTTCTTGATACCCATGTCCCTCATGACACCTGCTTGATACCCATGTCGCTCATGACACCTGCTTGATACCCATGTCCCTCATGACACCTGCTTGATACCCATGTCCCTCATGACACCTGCTTGATACCCATGTCCCTCATGACACCTGCTTGATACCCATGTCCCTCATGACACCTGCTTGATACCCATGTCCCTCATGACACCTGCTTGATACCCATGTCCCTCATGACACCTGCTTGATACCCATGTCCATCATGACAGCTGCTTGATACCAATGCCCCTCATGACACCTGCTTGATACCCATGTCCCTCATGACACCTGCTTGATACCTATGTCCCTCATGACACCTGCTTGATACCCATGTCCATCATGACAGCTGCTTGATACCAATGCCCCTCATGACAACTGCTTGATACCCATGTCCCTCATGACACCTGCTTGATACCCATGTCCCTCATGACACCTGCTTGATACCCATGTCACTCATAACACCTGCTTGATACCCATGTCACTCATGGATAATCTTATGGACCAAAATGATTTTAAAAAGTAAATAATAAAAAGAGATTAGAAAGGCTTAATTTGCTTTCTTCAGGAACTGAATATTTTTTTAATTTCTGGTATATCATTTATGTCTTCTTTTGTAAAGACTGACAAGGAATAACGATAGGGAACACATTTCCTGTTTATTACCAGTCACCTGTCCATCCCCAGTTGTCAACGGTCCTACTTCTTCCCTGACTTTTGTCTTGTACTCTTGAAAGAAACCTTTTGGATTAGTCTTTGATTCGTTAGCAACCTTAATCTCTCAGTCTCGTGTAGGCTTTCTAATCCCCTTTTTTACTTCTCTTTTAAAATTAACTTATTGATCAATAAGGTTAACCTCTTTTGATGCGCCTATAAATTCTTCTTTTTTCCCCTAATAAATGCTTTAGCCTCCAATTTATCCATTTGGGATCGTTTTTATTTGGCCTAATTTCTTTTTGAGGATTATATACACACTTTAAGCATGTTGTACATTATTTAGAAAAAATACATAAATGCAGATCCTTCGTTATCGTATGATTATCGTCAATATAATCATTAGCTTAATTACCTCAGTCAAGATTACACAGATGTTCCCTAAGTTATTTTTAATAGCCATAACAAAAAACGCTGACTTTTTCAGTATTATCCTTATTCTTGAACACCCAAGTTATATTAATGATTTGTGATCACTTGCGCCAGGTTCTTCACTGATCTCAAGATTATTTGCCAGGGTTTCTTTATCTGGAAAGACTAGGTCAAGCAGACTATTACCTCTGGGATGCTCTGTTACACATTGCTTCAGAAAGTAGTCCTGAACTGAGGGACTGATTACCTCAAACTCCTCCTGTTCTTCACCATTCTCCTTTGTATGGACTGATGAAGCCACTGTGTGGAGAAACGTTTCCTCAATAAAATTACCCAAGTGTTGCATATGTGTCTAATTTATGCAGCTGTCGGTTCTCTGAACTTTTCATCTACATTACTTTCAGGAAGACACTGGACTCCAGATTACCAGTCAAATAAGTCCAGTCAATTTGACTAAAGTTAAAAATCCTCCACTGTTACTTCCTTATAGTGTCTAAAAGCCCTGGAAATATAAACACTTAAGCAGTATAATGTGATCCTTTATTGACAACGTTTCGCCCACACAGTTGGCTTTATCAAGTCACAAATAGATCTGTTTGTGACTTGATAAAGCCAACTGTGTGGGCGAAACGTTGTCAATAAAGGATTACATTATACTGCTTAAGTGTTTATATTTCCATTGCGTTGTAATTTTATACCATTTATTTCCGTCTAAAACCCCTAACAATTTCGCCCCATAAGTCTCCCTCTCTCGCCTCCTAAGCCAGGTGGTCGGTATATTACACCTAAACTTAGATTTTTCTTGACTTTCTAGAAATTCTACCCAAACAGATTGTGTTACTAATCCATCTATTTTTATACCTGTTTTTATGAAACAATTTATATTGTCTCCTTGAAGATTGAAACACTTGTGCAACATATGGGAATCTTTATTAAGGAATCGTTTCGCCCGCCAGTGGCTTCATCAGTCCAATACAAAGAAGAAGAAGAGTGTAAGGAGAAGTACTTCAAGACTGATGGGCTAAACACATCGATTCCCGGCCGAGGGACTGATTACCTCAAACTCTTCTTCTGCTTACACCGTTCTTCTTTGTATTGGACTGATGAAGCCACTGTGTGGCGAAACGTTTCACAGTAAAGATTCCCCATATGTTGCGTGTCCTGTAGCTCGATCGCTAGCGCACTCAGCTCACACACTGAGGTCCTGAGATCGATTCCCCGGTACGGCTGGAAAACATTATGGACGTATTTCCATATGGCACCTACTGTCCCTGTTTACCCATCAGTAAAATGGGTACCTGGGTGTTAGTGGACTGGTGTGGGTCGCATCCTGGGACAAAACTGACTTAATTTGCGGGAAATGCTCAGCATAACAAGGGGCTTTCTATATAGTAGTATGTCATTGATGTCAGCTATGGTCTGTATACCATGTACATGTAGAAATAAAGATATTATATTATTATTATTATTATTATTATTATTATTATTATTATTATTATTAACTAGTCAGTTTTTTAAACCATCAATCTTATTTTCTGGTACATATTTGCTACTCAACCCTCTTTTCCATTATATCTCTCTATATGGAACAAGTTAAACCCCTGAATATGGCACTCGTCAATCATGTCCCGACTCCTTAAATTATAACATGTTTCAGTTAGTGCAATAACATCAAGGTTCCAGCACACGCTGGGACTGTTAGTGTAAAATACATTAATATGTGTTTTTGTTTTGGACATTTGTCCTATTCAGCTTTCCTTTTAAGTTCCTGTTATCATCACTACCCAGTGTTACTTGATTACTGTTATTCTTAAGATTCATGATATCAAGGCCTAAATCAATACTTCCATACTAATTATTTTCCCTTATTAAGCCCATACCTCTAACTAATCCTAGTTTAAAGCCCTAACAATTCCGTCAACTGAACTAGAGAGAAAATCCATACCTGCCATGGTATACATCTCATTTCTGCAGTAGAAATGGTCCCAGTTGTCAATGGTACTGCATTATCCTGACAGTGTTTGTCCAGCCAGCAATTAATACCAATTGTTCTGGACAACAATGCTTGGGTAGCATTAAAAATAGGTTGGGCACATATTTTTGTTAGTGGGTTGGATTTGAGAAGAACGTGCCCAGTATGGGCCAACAGGCTTGCTGCAGTGTTCCTTCTCCCTTTTGTTCTTATGTTCTACTACCCTGTTCAGAAGATTGTTCCATGCACCGACCTCACAGTTTGAAAACCAGTACTTACCTGACTCCCACTGTGATTACTGGAACAATTCACATAAAATTAACCCACGATGCCATGGCTGGAACAATCCACATTAAGTAAAAGGACACAAATGCAACTAATGTGACATTTTATTGTGACAACGTTTCGCTGGAGCAGAAATATTTGTCTAACCTATTTTTATACTACCCACGAAATTGTTTTATCACCTTTTACTCATGTGCAAATTGATTGTTCTAACTTATTGTATTACTACTACTACTACAACTTATATCACTACTACTTCTACCACCACTAGTATTACACCTCACTTGGAGAGTATATATATACCCTTTGTGTCCATGTATTGTTTGTAACGGCTTGACAAAGCTCCTGGAGAGCGAAACGTTGCCACAATAAAATGTCTCATTAGTTGCATTTGTGTCCTTTTACTTAACATATTGTCGGTAATTCTACCAATATTATTAAATTCACATTAAACTAACCTACAATACTATGGCTGGAACAAAACACATAAAACTACCATGGATGGTACAATTCGCACAAATTCCTTCCAAATTTGTATCTTTGATGTATTATTAATTTCCATAGAGTTCCTGGAACATTAATTAACAATACTGAGTGAACCTAATCCCTCCAGTATCAGGAGTCTTCTGGGAGATTTATTTAGAGATTTACTTGGAGATTTATGTGGAGATTTTCTAGGATATTTACTTCAAGATTTACGTGGAGATTTATGTGGAGATTTACTTGGAGATTTACCTGGAGATTCACTTGGAGATTTAATTGAAGATTTGCATGGAGATTTACCTCGAGATTTACTTAGAGATTTACTTGGAGATTAATTTGGAGATTTACCTGGAGATTTAATTGGAAATGTACTTGGAGATTCACTTGGAGATTCACTTGGTGTACAAGAATGGTATTCAATACCGACAGGATGAAATTAAGACACATCTGGGTATCTTTATTGTAGACGTTTCGCCCTCCAGTGGCTTTATCAATACACATTCTAGGACATAAGTTGAAGACAGTAGAACTATATACAGAAGACGAGGTAATCAGTCCCTCGACCTTGGAGTTGGTGTGTTCAGCACCGTAGTCGTGGAGGTTCTGGAGCAGAGGACAGGAGACTGGCGCTTATATACTGTCAGGTGGAAAGGAACGTGTAGCAGACGAGTTCATAGTCACTGGTATACGGGATTCCCCAGTGGAAGTAGGTCATACCAAAGAGATGGGTTAGTTGTAGTAGCAGATGTCGTAGCCGTGAAGAAGGTTAAGTATATGTCCTCAGAATCCAGATTCCATGATACTGCAGAGTCTGACAACTTGTACAAGAATGGTATATAATACCAAGAAGATGAAATTAATCAAGGGCCGTAAGAGAATATGCCGCAGGAGAAAGTGCCACAGAAGAACGTGCTGCAGGCGAAAGTACCGTAGGAGAAAGTGCCGCAGGAGAAAGTGCAGCAGGAGAAAATGCCGTAGGAGAATGTGCCGCAGGAGAAAATACTGTAAGAGAAAGTGCCGTAGGAGAAAGTGCCGTAGGAGAATGTGCCGCAGGAGAAAGTGCCGTAAGAGAAAGTGCCGTAGGAGAAATTGCCGTAGGAGAAAGTGCTGTAGGAGTAAGTGCCGCAGGATAAAGTGCCGTAAGAGAAGTCCTGCAGGAGAAAGTGCCGCAGGAGAAAGTGCCGCAGGAGAAAGTGTCGGGTTTACTCACCGATACTGATTTCGTTTTTTGCTCAAGGTGAAGTGACCACGATACTGCCTTCCAGTTTTTGTTAACTGTGGAAGCGATATACCCGTAGGGGTCACACAGTGCCTGGGAATTCAGCTTTAATATTAAGATTAATGTGGGAAGGTAACCTGAGACTGACGCCAAACATGATAAAGGAATATTCTCCTTATAAATCTAAGATTATTATTATTATCATTAGTATTATTATTATAATATTATTATTATTATTATTATCATTATTTTTTTTATTATTATTATTATTATTATTATTTTTATTATTATTATTATTATTATTATTATTATTATTATTATTATTATTATTATTATTATTATTATTATTATTATTATTATTATTATTACAAAAATAATGATTAAGATTATTGTTATATTCTTCTTCTTTTTATTGTTAGTAATAGTAGTAGTAGTATAGTAATAGTGATTCTTATGGAGAACTGGTTAGATAAGTACACTTCTTGCATGAATCATATAACAATTAGTACCTATCTGTTAACAGCAAGAGGTCCAGCAGCCTCTCCCTGGAAATCCCTTTGGGGTGCCGTTCCAGATTCTAGAGTGGCTGTGGATGAACAAGTTTGTTAGTCATATAATTTGCCCCAAAGGAGCCTATATCTCAGCATTTCATTGTCATCTGAAATGCGTAGTGATACTTACGTAGGTTTGGGTTAATCACCCACTTATCACGGGATCTATTGGTAATTCCTATCAAATCTCACCCCTACCTGTTAGCTGCAGCTAACGTAATTAGGTGTGGGTATGGCTGGACTTGGGTATTGTAACTGACCCAATTTCCCCTAGCTTGTGGTACGGGAAGTATGACCCCGGTATTGATGTCTTGAGTTGGCTGCTACAGATGAGTAGCTATGTCGTCACTCGTCGATAGGGAGTCACTTTGGTCAGATGTTACGCGATAGGTTGATATCTTGTTCCATTGTTCATAACACACGATAACACGTGAATGGATACTTTGACACAAACTTTACATTTATCTGGATTATAGTGTGGATGATATACTTGTGATTCTTGTTAATACTAGTGTTCCTAGTAGAGACTGACAGTAGTTCAGAGTTCATCGAAGAAAGTCAGTATTTTCTTTGATCTCGGCGGGAGATTTGTGACTTGTTCACACTCTCATGTCTGAATTTAACCCAGCTTGTCGCCCTGCCCAAGCACCCACAGTCACCATCCTCACTACACATTGCAACAGTATTTAATACAAGAGGGAAGGTTTCTTGTTATGTAGCTATAGACTAGAATTCCTAATAGTCCCAACTTGTAGATAAAGTGGGTCGCAGGTTTACACGAAATTTTCCTGCTATGGAGAAACGAGTAATTACTCTAGTTTAACCTCGCTGTGTAGTTGACCAGGAACTCTAGCAAGGAGAGGAAGGCGTGCCTCGTGACGCTATGCTACATATATGTGGTTTTAATAAAGCTGTTTGCGAGGAAGGAAGAGTCCACTAGCCCCTTCCTGGAGGGCTAAGTCCCTCAGAGGGTTGAGGGGGGGGGCTGAGAAGGCTGAGAGATACCCCTTTATTGGAGAATTTTATCCACAGTTCTAGTCGTAGTAGTAGCAGCAGCAGTAGTAGTACTAATAGTGGTACTAGTAATAGTAGTAGTAACAGTAGTAGTAGTAATAGTAGCAGTAGTAGTAGTAGTAGCAGTAGTAGTAGTATCAGTAGTAGTTATAGTGGTACTAGTCGTAGTAGTAGTAGTAACAGTAGTAGTAGTAATAGTAGTAGTAGTAGTAGTGGTAGTAGTTGCAGTAGTAGTAGTAATAGTGGTACTAGTCGTAGTAGTAGTAGTGGTAGTATTAGCAGTAGTAGTAGTAATAGTGGTACTAGTCGTAGTAGTAGTAGTACTCTGGAAAAATGATCTCAACGACCTACTTCAAATCATCTCAGAATGCCATGCCTTTGCAGATTATTATACTTTAATATTTACCTATGTAAGGGAGAGATGCCTGCTGTTGTCAGGACTATTAATCAACAGTTAACAGCATATCAACTCTGGGGAGTAAGCTCATTTCTTATTCAATTGCGGGTTATTTGTGTATTGTTCCAGTCACGGTATTGTGTCTTTTTTTGTTATTCTAGACTGTACAATGGTAATACTGGAACTGTTATAATAACGGTCTCTAGACTGCACCATGGTAATACTGGAACTGTGATAATAACGGTCACTGGACTGTACAATGGTAATACTGGAACTGTTATAATAACGGTCTCTAGACTGCACCATGGTAATACTGGAACTGTGATAATAACGGTCTCTAGACTGCACAATGGTAATACTGCAACTGTTATAATAACGGTCTCTAGACTGCACCATGGTAATACTGGAACTGTGATAATAACGGTCTCTAGACTGCACAATGGTAATACTGCAACTGTTATAATAACGGTCTCTAGACTGCACAATGGTAATACTGGAACTGTGATAATAACGGTCTCTAGACTGCACCATGGTAATACTGGAACTGTGATAATAACGGTCTCTAGACTGCACCATGGTAATACTGGAACTGTGATAATAACGGTCTCTAGACTGCACCATGGTAATACTGGAACTGTTATAATAACGGTCTCTAGACTGCACCATGGTAATACTGGAACTGTGATAATAACGGTCTCTAGACTGCACCATGGTAATACTGGAACTGTGATAATAACTCATGACAGAGTGCTGGAACCCGACGATGAGGTGGATATCCAGGGAGTGAAATTTAACTCTCCGGTATGCATAAATAATTACCTACAAGAAAGGCTGCCAAGAAATTAACAGCACTTAGGCTTTGCAGCAAATGCTGCAGAACTCTGTGTAAGGGACAAGTGGACCAGCACCTTGAATGTGGTTCACTTTCTGGAATCTCCTGCCCCACATCCTGCCCTCCATCCCGTCTTGTGTATGACTTCTGGAGGGAATAAGGAACTGTACAAGGCCTCTCATCTACATCCAGTTTTATTGGATCTCTCTTTTTATCACAAAGTCTTCAATAAGGTGTGGGTGGTATTATAGTTATATACACAAGAATGTTAAGCGGCTCCACTTCGTAGTCAGCGAGAAGACAGCTACTATACCACAAGACGGGAAGCGAGGAGCATCCACACTCGCCTGTATATTTCTCAAGAGCATCACTACAACTGCCATTATTCCATTCATGTTCCTACAACATTTATTCACTAATGTGGTAAAGTCTATTATCCAAACAAAGTGCCCACAACTGATTTTACTCATAATAATCTTTATTTTTTTATTATGTCGGCCGTTTCCCACCGAGGCAGGGTGACCTGAAAAAAAAGAAACACTTTCATCATCTCTTACTCCATCACTGTCTTGCCAGAGGAGTACAGATACTATAGTTCAAAAATTGCAATATATCTCCCACCCTCCTTCAGAGTGCAGACACTGTACTTCCCACCTCCAGGACTCCTTCAGAGTGCAGGCACTGTACTTCCCACCTCCAGGACTCCTTCAGAGTGCAGACACTGTACTTCCCACCTCCAGGACTCCATCAGAGTGCAGACACTGTACTTCCCACCTCCAGGACTCCTTCAGAGTGCAGACACTGTACTTCCCACCTCCAGGACACCATCGGAGTGCAGACACTGTACTTCACATATCCAGGACTCCTTCAGAGTGCAGGAACTGTACTTCCCACCTCCAGGACTCCTTCAGAGTGCAGGCACTGTATATCCCACCTCCAGAACTCCTTCAGAGTGCAGGAACTGTACTTCCCACCTCCAGAACTCCTTCAGAGTGCAGGCACTGTACTTCCCACCTCCAGGACTCCTTCAGAGTGCAGGAACTGTACTTCCCAACTCCAGAACATCTTCAGAGTGCAGGCACTGTACTTTCCACCTCCAGGACTCCTTCAGAGTGCAGGAACTGTACTTCCCACCTCCAGAACTTCTTCAGAGTGCAAGCACTGTACTTTCCACCTCCAGGACTCCTTCAGAGTGCAGGCACTGTACTTTCCACCTCCAGGACTCCTTCAGAGTGCAGGAACTGTACTTTCCACCTCCAGGACTCCTTCAGAGTGCAGGAACTGTACTTCCCACCTCCAGGACTCAAGTCCAGCTAACCGGGTTCTTCTTACTTTAATTAATGTATACAAGAGAAGGGGTTACTAGCCCCTTGCTCCTGTCATTTTAGTCGACTCTTACGACACACATGGCTTACGGAGGAAGAATTCTGTTCCACTTCCCTATTTAGATAAGAGGAAATAAACAAGAATAAGAACCAGTAAGAAAACAGAAGAAAATTCAGATGGATGTGTATACCTATACATATATATGTAGTGTGACCTAAATGTCAGTGGAAGCAGCAAGATGTATCTGTTTCTTGCGGGTTTATGACACATAGAAAAGACACCAGCAATCCTACCACTACTATACTAATTATAATATTTATGTGTTAATAGTTGTGGAAATAAATCGTTTTATTTTGTTAGGAAGATTGAAATTACCTCCATAAATAATAAATTTATAAATCATCAGCAAATTTGCAATTAAATTTTCTTCTTAGTTTTGTGGACGAGTAAAAGTTGTATAATTATTGAAGTTATATATCCGCTCTTGTATTATACACTACGAACATAAATTTTCATGGCTACGTATAATTATTATGACTAAGAGTTTTTAATGAGTTAAAAAATTGATCTTAATTTAAAAATAAAGATAGGAAGTGTTAGTTTACACTTCAAACACCAGGAGACCGATGAATCAGGCATATATGCAACACTTACGTATAGGTCTGGATCTGAGGAAGGCCTATTATAGGCCAGTAGGCCTACTGCAGTGTTCCTCCGTTCTTATGCTTCACCTGCTCAACAGAGTTCTTCAGTCGTGTACAGGAAGCTATAGAATTATGGAAGCAGTAGGAGTAATTCGGATGTTGTCAGTCCGTCACCCAAAGTGGGAGGAGGTCAGTCCCTTAAGCCTCAAGCACAGGCATGCATGTCCTACTTCCACTAATGGGCCACGCTCACCTGTGGCCTCAACTCCAACTACTTCATCTCACCTCTACTCTAGTATATAACATCTAGCTGCTTGCTTATAGACTTGAGGGACTGACCACCTACCGAGGGCGATGGACTGATATCATCAATGCTCTTTCTGTTGTTTCTGAGTTTAACTGAAGAAGCCTGTGGTGCAGGTGAAACATTTCGGCAATGAAGATACCCAGATGTTGCACAAGTGTCTGATCTATCAACCTGTCGGTACTGTATTCCACCTAGTAGTGTAGGAGACAGAGACAGAGACAGACAGAGAGACACAGAGAGACAGAGAGACAGAGAGAGAGACAGAGACAGACAGAGAGACAGACAGACAGACAGAGAGAGACAGAGAGAACTTCCTCGTGTCTCATAAGATTAGAAAAAATGCAATCTAAAAAAGTGTCTTCCCTCAGAAAGTGTAGATGGTCCTGGAAGACAATAGTCACACTAGTTTACCAACAATAGTCACACTAGTTTACCAATAATAGTCGCACTAGTTTACCAACAATAGTCGCACTAGTTTACCAACAATAGTCACACTAGTTTACCAACAATAGTCGCACTAGTTTACCAACAATAGTCGCACTAGTTTACCAGCAATAGTCGCACTAGTTTACCAACAATAGTCGCACTAGTTTACCAACAATAGTCGCACTAGTTTACCAACAATAGTCACACTAGTTTACCAACAATAGTCACACTAGTTTACCAACAATAGTCGCACTAGTTTACCAGCAATAGTCACACTAGTTTACCAACAATAGTCGCACTAGTTTACCAACAATAGTCACACTAGTTTATCAACAATAGTCACACTAGTTTACCAACAATAGTCCCACTAGTTTACCAACTGCAGTAATACAGACCAGCTTACTCTCAGAGGCTGCCTTCCTCTCAACAATTATCACATTTACAAATGACCCATAATACCGTGGCTGGAACAGTTAATAACTAACCCAATAGACAATATCTGGAACAATTCAAAACCCCTAATACCATTGCTGGAACAATTCAGTACTAACCCTCATTTCCGTGACTGGAAAAGTTCATGACGATCCCACAATTTCTAAAGTATCCCACAGTATATTTCAAGGAATAATTCGCTACAAACACACAATAATCGTCCTGGAGAAAAATAAAAATAACCCAAGAAACTGTTGCTGCAACAATTCACATCAGCCCCACAATACATTGGCTGCAACAATTCACATCAGCCCCACAATACATTGGCTGCAACAATTCACATCAGCCCCACAATACATTGGCTGCAACAATTCACATCAGCCCCACAATACATTGGCTGCAACAATTCCCATCAGCCCCACAATACAATGGCTGGAACAATTCACATCAGCCCCACAATACATTGGCTGGAACAATTCACATCAGCCCCACAATACATTGGCTGCAACAATTCACAATTCAATTCAATATTTGAGGCTGGAACAATTCACAACTATCCGACAATACCGAAATTGGAACAGTTCCCATGTAAATAGAAAACTGTGGCTGGAACAATTCACAAATAACGATAATAATACAACCGGAACAATTCACAACTTTTGGAAAGTTACACTTCAAAAGTAACCCCACAATAACCTGGTTGGAAAACACTGCAACAAATCCACAGTCACATTGTTAAAATAATTTACAACCCACAACACTGTAGTTGCCTGGTAGGCAAAGCTCTCGCTTCACACGCTCAGGGTACGGGTTCGATTCCCGGAAAGGACGAAAAATATTGGGCGTGTTTCCTTACACCGGTTGTCTATGTTCACCCATCAGTAAAATGGGTACCTGGGTGTTAGTGGACTAGTGTGGGTCGCATCCTGGGACCAAATTGACCTAATTTGCAGGAAATGCTCAGCATAACAAGCTGCTTTCTATATAGTAGTATGTCACTGATGTCAGCTATGGTCTGTATACCTTGTATACCCCGAAACCCTCTCCAGTTATACTCCAGGTATATATATATATATATATATATATATATATATATATATATATATATATATATATATATATATATATATATATATATATATATATATATATATATATAAGTGTGTGTGTGTACTCACCTAGTTGTGGTTGCAGGGGTCGAATCACAGTTCCTGGCCCCGCCTCTTCACTGGCCGCAACTCGGTCACTCTACTCGCTCCATGAGCTTTATCATACCTCTCCTTAAAGCTATGTATGGATCCTGTCTCCACTACATCACTTCCCAGACTATTCCACTTCCTGACAACTCTGTGATTGAAGAAATACTTCCTAACATCCCAGTGGTTCATCTGAGTCTTCAACTTCCAACTATGTCCCCTTGTTGCTGTGTCCCATCTCTGGAACATTCTGTCTCTGTCCACCTTGTCGATTCCTCTCAGTATTTTATATGTCGTTATCATATCCCCTCTATCTCTCCTGTCTTCCAGTGTCGTCAGGTCGATATCCCGGGATTAGTCTTGTTGCTAACCTTTGCACTTTTTCTAGTTTCCTTACATGCTTGGCTAGGTGAAGGTTCCAAACTGGCGAGTGTTTGTGTGTGTTTGTGTGTGTGTGTGTGTGTGGGTTATGTATGCAATAAGATCGCAGTAAACAGGTGATATCACAATTTGCAATAATAGTGAAATTCCAAGCACTTTCACTATTTTTCACATTATCAAATGACTTAGTAATGTGAGAAATCACCAAAGCGCTTGGAATTACTATGCTAAACAACACACACTCATTGGTATGCAAACCAAGACACACATGTAAACAATGCCAGTATTGACACCTGAAAAATCCTTTGTAACTCTTTGTTAATTTAATTGTTGTTCTGGTAGAGTCTGTTGAAGCTAGACATGACCTCCGTTAAGTCAGTAAGCCGCCTCTAAGCCAGCCCAGTTGTCAGCAAGCCGGCTGACAACTGCTTTATCGTGGCACCTGCCTGGACACCTAGTCTGCCCACACGTCTGCGGTCAACATTCCTGCCTTAGCTTCACTCCTTATCAGGCAATCTATTTCCAACCCAGTTCCAAGCCACTGTTTTCTTAAGCCGTGTTTCCTTACACCGGATGTCAATGTTCACCCATCAGTAAAATGGGTACCTGGGAGTTAGTGGACTGGTGTGGGTCGCATCCTGGGACAACACTGACCTAATTTGCGGGAAATGCTCAGCATAACAAGTGGCTTTCTATATAGTAGTATGTCATTGATGTCAGCTATGGTCTGTATACCATGTACATGTACTGGAAGAAATAAATTATTATTATTTTATTATTATTATTATTATTTATTGCAGGATTTCCAGGGTATACTATATTTCACTTTTTACCTGTGTTAATTTACTCCTGTTTTGAACAGTGTTTGTGATGTTCCACACTACTGTGTGTTTCACTACTGTGTGTTTCACTACTGTGTGTTTCACTACTGTGTGTTTCACTACTGGGTGTTTCACTACTGGGTGTTTCACTACTGTTTGTTTCACTACTGTGTGTTTCACTACTGTATGTTTCACTTCTGTGTGTTTCACTACTGGGTGTTTCACTACTGGGTGTTTCACTACTGTGTGTTTCACTACTGTGTGTTTCACTACTGTGTGTTTCACTACTGTATGTTTCACTACTGTGTGTTTCACTACTGGGTGTTTCACTATTGTGTGTTTCACTACTGGGTGTTTCACTATTGTGTGTTTCACTACTGTGTGTTTCACTACTGGGTGTTTCACTACTGGGTGTTTCACTACTGTGTGTTTCACTACTGGGTGTTTCACTATTGTGTGTTTCACTACTGTGTGTTTCACTACTGTGTGTTTCACTATTGTGTGTTTCACTACCGTGTGTTTCACTACTGTGTGTTTCACTACTGGGTGTTTCACTACTGTGTGTTTCACTTCCTTGTGTTTCACTACTGTGTGTTTCACTACTGTGTGTTTCACTTCTGTGTGCTTCACTACTGTGTGTTTCACTACTGGGTGTTTCACTACTGGGTGTTTCACTACTGTTTGTTTCACTACTGTGTGTTTCACTACTGTATGTTTCAATACTGAGTGTTTCACTACTGGGTGTTTCACTACTGGGTGTTTCACTACTGTGTGTTTCACTACTGTGTGTTTCACTACTGTATGTTTCACTACTGTGTGTTTCACTACTGGGTGTTTCACTATTGTGTGTTTCACTACTGTGTGTTTCACTACTGTGTGTTTCACGACTGGGTGTTTCACTATTGTGTTTCACTACTGTGTGTTTCACTACTGTGTGTTTCACTACTGTGTGTTTCACTACTGGGTGTTTCACTACTGGGTGTTTCACTACTGTGTGTTTCACTACTGGGTGTTTCACTATTGTGTGTTTCACTACTGTGTGTTTCACTACTGTGTGTTTCACTACTGGGTGTTTCACTATTGTGTGTTTCACATTGTGTGTTTCACTACTGTGTGTTTCACTACTGGGTGTTTCACTATTGTGTGTTTCACTACTGTGTGTTTCACTACTGGGTGTTTCACTACTGGGTGTTTCACTACTGTGTGTTTCACTACTGGGTGTTTCACTATTGTGTGTTTCACTACTGTGTGTTTCACTACTGTGTGTTTCACTATTGTGTGTTTCACTACCGTGTGTTTTACTACTGTGTGTTTCACTACTGGGTGTTTCACTACTGTGTGTTTCACTACTGGGTTTTTCACTATTGTGTGTTTCACTACTGTATGTGTCACTACTGTGTTTCACTACTGTATGTTTCACTACTGTGTGTTTCACTACTGTGTGTTTCACTACTGTGTGTTTCACTACTGTGTGTTTCACTACTGGGTGTTTCACTACTGTGTGTTTCACTATTGTGTGTTTCACTACTGTGTGTTTCACTACTGTGTGTTTCACTACTGGGTGTTTCACAATTGTGTGTTTCACTACCGTGTGTTTCACTACTGTGTGTTTCACTACTGGGTGTTTCACTACTGTGTGTTTCACTAAGGTGTGTTTCACTACTGTGTGTTTCACTACTGGGTGTTTCACTACTGTTTGTTTCATTACTGTGTGTTTCACTACTGTTTGTTTCACTACTGTGTGTTTCACTACTGTGTGTTTCACTACTGTGTGTTTCACTACTGTGTGTTTCACTACTGGGTGTTTCACTACTGTGTGTTTCACTACCGTGTGTTTCACTACTGGATGTTTCACTATTGTGTGTTTCACTACTGTGTGCTTCACTAGTGTGTGTTTCACTACTGTGTGTTTCACTACTGTGTGTTTTACTACTGGATGTTTCACTACTGTGTGTTTTACAACTGTGTGTTTCACTACTGTGTGTTTCACTACTGGGTGTTTCACTACTGTGTGTTTCACTACTGTGTTTCACTTCTGTGTTTCATTACTGTGTGTTTCACTTCCTTGTGTTTCACTACTGTGTGTTTCACTACTGTGTGTTTCACTACTGTGTGTTTCACTAAGGTGTGTTTCACTTGTGTTTCACTACTGTGTGTTTCACTACCTGGAGTACCTGGAATTTACCTGGAGAGAGTTCCAGGGTCACACGTTCCTGCACCTGGTTCTACGGCCTCATGTTGATCAGGCCTGATCAATCGGTCTTGGTTGCATAGCTGTGTCACTCGGTCAACATACGAGGTCAACCTGGCTGGTCTGCACCGACTTTAGGTGCCTGTCCAGGCTCTGTGAGTCCAAGGTCTTTGGAATACCCTTTGTATGCTTTGAGGCAGTTGAACTAGTCTTGGGCCTGTCACTTATTGTGTTGTTCTCAACGTGCTAGTTGTCACCCTGTTTTTCATTGGAGGGATGTTACATCGTCTGCCGAGTCTTTGCTTTCTAGGTACTCGTGTGCAAGTTTGCACTAACCTTAGGTTTTCCAAGTGTATATAATAATGTATTCTCCTGCCTGCGTTCTAGGGTACAGGTTTCGAACTTGTGTTCCTAGTAATTGAGGTGGTTTATTTGAGTTATGCGTGCGTGAAGGTTCTTCACCTGCCTTGAAAGTGCAGTTAGTGTAATTGTGACCTAGAAAATGTACAGAGAACATATATATATATATATATATATATATATATATATATATATATATATATATATATATATATATATATATATTTTTTTTTTATATCTTGGCTGCCTTTCCTGGTGCGTCAGTGTGTGACGAGTTAATGGCGCATGTCGGGTCAATATGTCATCTTAGGTTTCTTTCCCACATTTGCGGATTGTTTGTAAATAGACATTTGTCTGTTTTACTGTCATGTGTATTTTATTATGTTTTGAAGTGTTCGTTTGTTCGTTTGTTCTTTCACTTGCCTAAAGAGTTTGTTCTGTACTTGTAGTTATTGTCTTTATTTTTTTTAAGTTAGAGGAATAAGCCAATCTTTTCTGCCTTTATTTTGCAGATAATTTTAAGGTTATGAGTGTACAGGTTTGCCTGCCATGATAGTTTGCAATGTTCCTTTTGCAGTAATTATCGTCATGCACATTATCATCATGCACTTGCATTTTGTGCAGATATGGCAGGCTCTCAAAGATAGCTTCTCATCTCTTGTTGTTATCATGAACTATAATGACTTAAATGCAATCTTTATGTAACCTTAAGTCTCTATCTAGTGTCTCTTGCTTAATTTCAAGGATTTGTAGCAGTTGTTTCTATAACAGTTTTTGTGACCATGTCTGGTCCAGTATTTGTACCCAGCACCATAGGTCACTGGTCTGTGAACATTCGTGTAAGTCATTTTTGTGGAACTGAGGCTACAGCATTCTGCCTTTAGACTCTTTGTCCGGGCTTTAACTACGTTCTTACTTGACAAGCTTCCATAGATACTCTTTATGTTGCAGGGCGAACTTTTGATAGAGTGTATATTAATTGGGACAATGATGAAATAAGACATATTTTGAAAATTAATGCTTATTTGCAAAATATACGGCAATAATATGACATAATTTATTTAATAAGAGATATGACTACCCTTTGCTGTCATAAACATTGCTACACGCTGCGGCATAGAATCCACCAATGTTGAACATATTTTGGTAATTCCTTCATCGTGGTACCAGGTCCTAATAACAGCAGCAATTAGCTTCTCCACAGTTGAACTGTCGTGTGGGTCTTGAGAGAGATATTTAGGTTGTCAAAGACACTCTTGTAAGGATGGTTACGATATTTTACAGTATGTGAAGGAGAGGCCCAGCCAC